>JAMKCH010024347.1:0-63003 GCA_023653785.1 Ophioderma brevispina | reverse complement strand
ACTCGCTCACACGTTGGTGTAAATGGGAGTTATTCCGGTGTGACAGGAGATATAATCCCTCCGGACTCACATTCCGACTACAACGGTATAGGGCACTCATTTAAGTTGACTCTTCACGGAACATGAGCGATTTATTCTCGTTGTGTCGTCTTATATGTCGTCTATGATTGGTTGATTGATTGTTGAATCAAAGTTTAACCAAATGACTGAGCCGACTAAATAATACCATAATGACTTATCCATCTGTACACACCCTCATAGAGACTTTTGAGAAGTTAGTTCTTTTGACTGAGTTTGGCTACAACAACTGTTAAAATTGTTCTTAATTTTAACCAATACTTAACCTTATAAGTTACGGTCACCACGGTATTCACACTTTCACGCTTAAATTCTGATTCTGACATAAAATTTCAATTTGGGAATAAAAAAAAACTCAAATAAACAATAATTCGGTAATGATATCACACATTGAAAATATATTTATAACCCTAACCCGTTTACCATATTTCCCGTAATTACGTGCTGTTGTAAAACACCAGTTTTAATGTAAGAATGTTAACTATGAAAATCTTTTGAATGCCTAACAACATCATTTAAAAATGCAACGATACTTAATTTCTCTTTATTTTAATAAATAGTTTTTTTTAATCTTTGTCTACAAGATTCCTACAACTCGATTCCTACTTTTGTATATTTTGATATTGTTGATAAATTAAGTTTTAATTTAGAAAAAAGAGTTCATGTAATTTCAATTTTTACCATCTATATCGTAATAAGTTTGTGTAAGTGTTATTGGGTTAAGGTATAAGACTGTGTACTCTTAAGGACCTGGTTCGAATCTGAAGTAAGGGTCATGTTAAAAAAATTACTCATGATCACGATATGAATACTGTTAACATGACATTTGACTATTGTATATTTCCAATGAAACAAATAGCGCTTTTTTCAGATATTATTTTTTTTTTCATATTTTGGCCTCCTTTTAGTTGTCTTTTTCTCTATAAATCGTTTGCC
Source organism: Ophioderma brevispina (assembly GCA_023653785.1). Classification (NCBI taxonomy): domain Eukaryota; kingdom Metazoa; phylum Echinodermata; class Ophiuroidea; order Amphilepidida; family Ophiodermatidae; genus Ophioderma; species Ophioderma brevispina. The sequence goes on along the minus strand of JAMKCH010024347.1, from coordinate 61,989 downwards.
TAAAATGATTTTTCATCACGTGATTACGGACATACAACGTTTTATGAGGTCATACCAGTGGCGTAACAGCGGGGGGCAGGTTGCCCCTGATGACTTTGGGCCGGGACAAAAAATTTGCAAAACCATGCTAAAAATCAAAGCCGTTTTTTTTAAGCCCTCTGACCGGGAAAAAATGGCCTTAGTTTGACCCCCGAGAGGGAAAATTTCCCAATACTGGGAATATTGCCCCCTCATAGCAGGCAGGAAGCCCGTTACGCCACTGTCATAGCTAACGTTAACTTAAAATTGAGAATATTGCAGTAACGGTTTAATTTATTACATTGTTAATTAAACAAATCAAAAGCCAACAATAACGTGGTTTCACGTCGTTACAGTATTTTAGTGTCATCGTTTATTTTACGTCCCAGCAATGCTTTCGTATTTTTTTTCCGGCCCCAGTTATTTTACGGTTTCTGCACGTTGTGAGTCCCAGCTGCCAGTCAAAGCCCTGGTTTTTAAACAGTTTATTTAACCGCGTACATGGCTCAAGCACGGACAGGAGTAACCAAATAACTAAAAAGTCCCTTTTTAATATCAAAGTAATTAGGGTTATTATGTCAAACTTTGAAATAACTTAAGTGGTTCTTTGAAACAGTTCTGGAGGGGTTAACGTATTTGGGGGGAATAGAATGGTATGGTTACTTTTTTACAAAATGGGTTAAAGGTTCGCCTAAGGTAAACCTCTGAATACCCCCAATTAATCTCGGGTCCATGGTTCTTCGGATCAGTTTGGTATAAGAAATTGATTTATTGAGTTCATATTTAGTGGTCGAGCTATGAGTTGCAAAAAAATTGGGTGGGGCGCAGCCGATTCCCATATTTTAAAACCATATCGAGACAATAAATATTGGCGTAAATCATCCCACCTAATTTTATCATTAATTAATGTTTTGGATCCAATGTTTTCCCACACATGATCATACAAACTATATAATTGACTGCAATTGACCAAAGCGTTTGGACAGGAGATAAATGAACAATTATCATAATGAAATCAAAATGATAAAACCCCCTTTAATGGCCTCCACGACTTTAACCCCAATCTGTTTACAAACCCCATATGGGACCCTGGGCCAGTGGTTTTGAACCAGCTTGGTGATTCTAGTTTTTCAAAGAGCGCCTTTATTTATTGGCCCACACGACCTTTGACCCCCACTGTTACAGCCACATAATTGTGAAAAAAAAACCTTGGGCTGAGTTGTTCTTCTGACCAAATCTGGCTGCAAAAGGCTCAAGCGTTTGGACAGGAGAGAAACAAATTACAAACTTGAACCAAAACTTTCACCAAAATGACCGGACATACATACAGAAAAGGTGATTTCTTAGCCTTGCTCTGAGCAAGCTCATGTGGCAAGAGAAAACCGGCTCAAGCGTATGGGCAGGAGAAAACAAACCGTAAAACTTTAAAGAGACACTGGCACATTTGAAAAATAGTGCGCCCTCAAGATTTTTCAAAATCGATATTTTTGCATGGTTCTAAAGCTTTTATATGTAGCCCTCACCTGAAATGATTAAGACCAAATCAGCATCCTTATGGGTAAACAGAACGATTTTATAATTAATGTCGCCGGCGACATTAATTCAGCAGACGACGGAAATGGCGTTTAACACAGGAAAACGCACGCCCTATGCATGTTTCCCACGACATGCACCCTGTTTGACCGGTCTGTGACCTTTGTGGTTTTAATATCAATGAGTACGAGTCTATGATATTCATGTAATATACACATTTGTCGATTAACGTTATGGAAAACTTAAAAAGTTAGTCTACAAATTACCTGGATGTCTTTAACCTCTGATTAACGTCCCTATCTGTTTTTTTTTGTATTATTTTATGTGTAAAATGTATTCTGTTCTTCCAATGGCTAGATCTAATTTGAGAGCACATTGAAGGAATTTCATATTTGTGAAAATGTGCCAGTGCCGCTTTAAGGGGCATTTGATCCACAACCTCGCCCACCCCCGACTGACCTCAAAAAACGTGAGATTCTTATCTCATCTAAACCGTTAGCCTTAGTAATCCATGGGGTAATGCCTAAATAATTACGTGCAAAATCGGATTCGTATCTGTAAGAAATTCGCAATTTTGTAGTTTCTGTCTGTAATGTAAACGGACGAAATTTTAGAACAGTGGCGTTGGGCCCGTGGGAAAGCAAGCCAATTGCTCATAACATGAAACTGCAAGATGGAATCAGCTTAAATTTGGTAAATAAGCTTTCTCAAGGATATCTATGAACAAATAAAACAGAAGGGTGCTGGAATCACGAAAGCACCTGTTAAGCAAACAACGTATATTTTAACTCATGGTATATTCCAACATTTGTTTTCTCCTGGTTTCAACGTACACTGCAAGACAACCCAGTGAAATTTAAAAATACCGCGATTCCAAAATATTTGTGTCAATTTATAACTTGATTTCAACAAGATTTCCCAAATTTGTGTAGATGCTAGAAAATCATATTTGGTGTAGTTATTATGTTTTAATCATCAAGTTTCTAAAAAATCACCTCACGTTTATTTCAAAATTGGAGGGCGTCTGGTTGCAGTGTGGTGGTTGGGGTTTTGCATATGTTTCTAAATACTTGTGAATGAATAATTAAAATTCTTATTGATAATTTGGTGTACAATGATCTGTTTAAGTATAATAAAAGTTTTAACCTTAATGTGTCCTAATAATGTCCTGTCGCTTATTTGATGTAGATGTGTATAACTTGTAGAAATTTGTAATTTAATTAAAGTTAAACTTACATTATTAATCTAATAATTTAACACGACTTAATGTCAAAATATGGTCAATATTTGTAGGTACAGCACGTTTACTGGTTCATCCCAACAATTACTTTACACTCACATTCCAGTCTTACATTCATGTATGCTGCATTCGTGCTTTTCGAAGGTAGCGATTTGAATATTCGTGGATGCCACTACCAATCTAATCTTTTATTTATTGTTAAAAATTTGTCCCCCCCCAAAAAAAAAAAACAACCACAACAACAAACAAACAAAACAGCGGGCTCCGTATTTTTAATTACTAGCACTTTTGTTGTGCTTTTACGCCTGTTTGTCCGTTTTTTAGCACAGATTTCCGTTTCTACCAAATTTTTAACTGTATTTTAACTGCATTTCCGTTTTATAATGCAAAAGTGGTAGTTTTTTAAAATAATAGATTGTCTGCAAAAATCTGCAAGTTTAGCTGCCATGCCAGCACTCCGTTTTATTTACTCCGTATTTTGAAATTTTTACAAATAGGCATATGCTTTGTTTAACCTAAAAACCATACAGATATTTTTTTTTTAAATCTGTAACCATTTTTAAATGCCATATTCACAATGAATTTCTGTGTATTATTACGAAATTTTCTATATAATGCTGTTAAATTAAACAAGTTCTTCTAAAAACTGGCCTCGATGGCTATAGAGAAAAAATGACACTTAATGGTAGCATTATAATCTTTTTATAAAAGTACGAAGTGTTTATATGGTTTAACCCTGAATAGACACAGTTGATAAAGTATAAATGAAGATAATTGTTTTTTCTGCTTATTCCCTTAAATATAGTTTTAATTGTTATGAGAACTGTCCCAAAATATCGTTTTTAATATTATTTTGTTTGCATCATGGCATGTAACTGAACGATTGGGGTGTTATCAACACTGCAAATTGCTTTTCTTCCGTCTTAATGGTTTTCGTCTATATCTGTCATACACTGTGTTTTCAAATGTGTGGTTTTTTTTCAGGGCTCCGAGTCAGGTGCAAAGGAATGTCATTTCGATTTTCGTATCAAGGTAGTGTGTGCGTATTCAGCGCAGTGCGAACGACGCCATTTACATCTGGTCAGTGAGAGCGTGTTAGCTATAGTACGCGAATTCCCGTGCGCTCTGCCATGCCTCTGGCTCAGTGGCCTCATTCATACGGGGTAGCGAGGCGCACCGAGTAATTCCCGTATCATAGCAACGATCGCGGCGTAGCATCTATCTGCACAGTTTGAAGCGGTACAAGCATTAAAAAGGTAAAACCCACCAGTTAGCTGAATTAAAACCAAGAGGGGAATCGCGCGTTTGTTACATTGAATAGGCCAGCAGCGCAACCGATTTTTTTCGCTCACACCTCTCGCGCGATCCTTGTTGTTGCGCAACCAGCCGCGCGTCGTCGCTGCTACTGCACAAGCACACGCACCTACAAATCTGTGCGTCACGCTGTTTATGGGTTATCAATGTTTGCATTTCCCCAAGTTTGTGTTCCATGTCCGATTCGAACCGATTTTCTGCAATAATTATAAAACATCGAGGAGGAAGAAACCATGCATCAAAACGGATTCCTGAATCTAATTGCCCACAAAAAGTCCCCGATCACCCCTGTTAGTTTGCTAGGGGAAAAGAGATATTTGAAGTACGAAATGATCGCATGTGGCTCAGTTGTTATTGTGTTTTCACTCGCGAAAGTGTGTGACGAACGGAAAAATACGCCGTCACCGCGTGTTTCATAAATATGCATTAAAGGGTCATGGACATGCTTTAAATATATAATACCACCAAAAAAGGGTTTTCATTCAGATTATGATTGGTATCAATGTAAAATCTACATGAAGCAGTAATTGAGAAACCGTATATTTGATAAAAATTTTGGGATAGGTATAATTTCAGTGTGTTTTGGAAAGGTTCAAAGGAAATTCCAAAATGAATGATGAAAGTCAGTGATTATCGCGCTGCAAGCGTGACCCACTGGGAAGTGACGTTTCCGAGTAATAAAAACAAATACGCGGTACGCGATCCGCGTCATGATCGTCATCGTGTTACGGACGTGCGCGTGGCCCACTTTTTCTTGCATAAGTACCAAAGTTTGACTTTCTCGTGATATGCGTGTACGTGTTGTAATCATATGGCATAATTTATCTTGATTTGATGCTAGTTAAAATTACGAATTATAATGTGGCTGTATTGTCGACGGCCTGCACCAGCGTGACCGTAACGACAAGGGGGGGAGGAAAAAAAAAAAAAAAAAAAAAAAAAAAAATTCCAAAAGGAAAAAAAAAAAAAACAAATAGCTTTATCAATTGCCAGACAAAGAAACTCGAAAGGAGAAGATATCTGGATGTGCGGTGCGGTTTAGCCCACGTGTGAGCGTTGTTTACAACTTGTTACTCCTCTGACGTCATTAAACGTGGGTCAAATCCAACTCCAGCATCTTTGATTACGCGTTCGCGAAAACGGGGAAGCCCCTGCCAGTTGGGTATATTTATATCCTGTGAAAATTTAAAAACACTTTCCCTATGTTTACTTTTAAAAATCTTGTTGCGATACGATCAGGATACTGTTGAGGTACGAAATGTAAGAATTAAGGTGAAATTTTCACAATAGCCATGCCATGGACCTTTAAAGGTTTTCCAATACGACGATACTTAACCAATATGGTGGTGCCCAAACCATGATGATGAATGCGTAGCCTCATTATAATACTTTTGGGCACCTTGATTTTGGTTACGCTGTTTCGGAGAATCTTCGGGTCTGGTTATATTTCGGGAGGTCGTTGGGGTAAAACACGACCCCAACTAACTTTAAGAAAAAATAAGTTTAGTTTACATTTTAAAAATCTCCGAAAAATCTGTAAAACTCATAGAAAACATAATGTACAGAATCAATAAAATAAGAATTTAAAAGATTTACAAGTATGTTACTTCTTCTTAGACTCTATAGAAGACTTAGTTTCGCTGCCTCTAATATGCCCGAGGGTCGCCATCGAGGCAAAAGATTCGTAGGTAACGTTAAAGGGACAGAACCCCAGATTTTACCGGAAGTAGTCAATATTTTTACTGAAATTTAAAAAAAGAAAAATATTTTTCTCATTTACCCTGTAAAATCACGGAGCATAAATGTTTGGTTTGGATGGTTAAAGCGAAAACTATGATAGCATAAGTAGAACAAAAAACAAAATCTGAACAATTAATCAATTTAGGTATGGGTCTGGACTGAATGTGACACTTTTCGTTGAAATCCACCATTATGACACAAACATTAAAGGGATTTCTTGGTCCTTCTCTGAGGAGGGAACTCAGGACACAAGTGAGGGGAAAGGGACAAAAGTCTAGTCGAAATTTACTATAGAGGCAAAGTTAAAACAAGTGTCATTATATTTTTGTTACAAATTAGACCACGAAATCATTTAAAGTCGACAATTAGATTTCAAATTATAGGCCTACACGGATTTGGAGTCAATTTTGACATGATTTCTGGTTCTCAAATTAAAAGCGGTCAAACAGACCGCATTATTTACACCCATGAAACTATCCATATTTCCATTACTGTGGCATTAACCATGTTAACACGCAGTGCAGAGACACTTTCATTTTTTAGTGCCTAAATAATTTTGTTGTATGACGTGTCGCTGAAACTTGTTTGGAATTATCATTAGCTTTAATTTGATATAATTGAAAATACTAGTACGAGACCATATACCAATAAATGGGTGTTTATTTACTTAATTAGGCTTTTGTTGTTTGTTGTTGTTTTTGTGGTTTTTGTTTTGCTGTTTTTTGTTCAAACACAATATTTCAAGGTGCACGAGAGGATTCACAATCAGGTGTCCCTAAAAAAAGAAGTACGATTTTTGCCCTAATGTAAAGCTTTTTAATCAAAATAATCCCCATCTGAAGGATTAATCTGAGAAAAGTTTTCTTTGGTAGAAAAAATGTGCAATTTCTAATTTCGCATAGAATTTTTTTCTCTCCTTAAGACATTTCTGTATCCTCATACAAGGTACGAAATATTTCGAGTGGCTAATCTATATGAATTACTATTAATGACACAATATTTGGTGCCTCAAAAATCTCTTCGTTTCACCTTTAAGACCAAAAAGATTAACCCGAGATGAAGGTTATTGCATCTGACGCAAAATATCAATCTGTTTATTTGTATACATTAGCGTCCCTTGTCAAAACGCTATTACGATTGCGTAATCATTCTTGAGTTGAATCATCGACCGGTGCAGGTTTGGAGAATGATAACAATATCCGAATTTCAAGAGCCACTCCACTCTTTACAATCTCACCCAAATTATGATAGAATTTGCAAATATCTTAGAAAATGTGAATTATAATGTAACACACTAATAGATGTGGTTGTTGTTGTGGACTATCTTTGCTCTTACCCCTGGACAAGCAAACACATTATTATTGGCTTCAGTTTAGTTAGTGTTTGGCTGGGGTGTATTGCGGGATCTTTATTTCCCCCCTTAGCTTGGTTTTTAAACTGCCGTTTTATTCGTGTTGGTTTTCCGTCGCGTAGGAAGCAAAGACCATTGACATCATCATCATACACCATGGGCAGAAGTTCGGAAGTTAATTTAGCCGCGTTAATTTTTCTGTGGTTTGCTTTCAGGGTATTGTGTCAAGACACGGATACGGAAAATGTAAGTTTATCTTGCGGGGCCATTGCATATCCTTAAAATCAATTATTATTTGCACGTTATAAATAGTCGTTATTTAGTCGGGAAATTCCTTCAATACACAAAGTAAATTCTACAAAATGAATGAATGTACACAGTCGGTTTAAAACACCATTACGTAAATAATGAGAGAAAATGAATCCTTTTCTCTTATAGCCATGGAGTGATTATACAAAGTCCTGAAGAATATTAAAGAATATTTAAAATTTGTATTTCGATTTTTGAATTTTTTAATTCATGCTTCTTCATTGAAGTTTTCTGCCAGAATTTTTTCAAGTTGGAACAACCAAACTAATGTGAGATCGACTTCTTGGTGCATTTTGAATGAGTAGAATGAGTGAAAACAAAATTTGAATAGAAATGGCTGCCATGACGTCTTTGAGACATTCAAAAGTTAATTGGCTCAGTTCACTCTTTCAACATTTTGTCCGGCAGTTTTCCGTAACCTGACCCATCTGACCCTTTTTTATGACACCCACCCATATTCGTTCGCAAACCTTGGGGCAGACCGTGTCCGGTTGCAACCCTTTTTTCCCAATTGGATTGTATGACCGAGACTAATTGTTAAAGGTAAAACCACAATACATTCCATGTGAAAGGGTCATCTGTCGCTTTATTTTGAGCTGGGTTTAGATCTTAACAGGCATGGTAGTTTTTTGAGCTGTGATTATTTAAAAACAGGGTGTCAAGTGTTGCAACGTGCCCCATACCACGGTGTCAGTTGCAACACTAGTGTGGGGCAATTGGCAACACGTCAATAAAAGAAAGAAAACACAAAGTTATTCCAGTTTATCTTGATAAGTTCATCATTAAAATATGCAACACATACACAATATAGATAACAATTAATGCAGCTTTCAGCAAACGCTTTTTGAAATACTAAGAACACCTTTTCAAAAACTGAATTTTTTGTTAAAGTCAACATGCTGTGTATCTGTTTACTTAATGCCATATTGGGCTTATAAATAATTGGTGTGGTATTTAATATGCTTGTGCGAATTAACTGATGTAAATCATATTCTCACCGTGAGCACAAAATGCTACACAATAGGGCTACATAGATAAATAAAGAAATGCTAATACAAATTGTGGAGAACATTCTAAATAATACCTCTAAAGAAAATGTTATATAGATTAAAACGAAAATTCTAAACATAGGCCTAATTGTGAAGAATATACTTAACACTTAATATCAATGCTAACACTCTTGCATAGAAAAGGTTCATACATGTAAAGGCCAACATCACACTTAATAATATTGCTAATAATAAGCTGAAAAAAAGCACTAATGTATACCTACATATTGGTGGCCTGGGTTGCTAAATTAAAAAGCTTACTTTAGACATTCCAACATGCGCTCTGCAGGAGGTTAAATCAATGCCAACAAACTCTGAGTGTGCTCCTTATTTGAAATAACAATTTCATATTTGGAGTGCACTTAATTTTTTGTTTATTGAGATGAAAATGTGTCAATCATTTAAATTTCTAAATCTACATTTTCGCAGAGTCACTAATCAGATCATTTTTCGAAGTCACTTATTCATTAAAATATTTCACTCAAAACTCCTTTTTTTATTTATTTATAAACATCTTGGTATAAAGCACAGACAAGATCCCAATAGGGGCTGACTAAGCACTAAATTAAAAGTTGCAGCCTTATAAACACCAAAATTAAATAAAGGGAACTAAAAAGAAAGGGAACAAAATGAATAAAAAGATGTAAAAAGACTTAAGTTCTTTAGCCATGAATAACTTCTTTAAACTCTTCCCATTATTTTGAGAGGCTGACTCCCATCAGACTTTTCTTAAACATTACAATAACTTGTTAAAAATTGATCATTTCAAACTTTCTGAACTTAAATTCAGTCTGTTTGAATATGTCAGCTAATATCAGTAAAATCATAACTAGGAGGGCCCCTCAAGGCCCGGGCCTTGTCATTATCAATGACTATAGGCTCAGACTTATTAATGATTTAAAGGTGCAAACGAGAGAGTCACATATCAGGTATCACGAAAAAAGAAAACCTGATTTTTTGAACTGATGCAAAGCTTTGATCGTCACAATAGTAGCTAATAGTGCCACCTCCTGAAAGGATTGAGCTGAGAATTATATATTGGTACAAAAATTGTGAGATATCTATTTCGTATAGTAGCAAATAGAAATTCGCCATATGGTATTTGAAATGAAAGCAAATAAAATCACTTTTTGTTTCTTCCACTTTAAGAAGACATTTCTGGTTTCAAAATACAAAGTAAGAACTCTTTTGAAGTGTCTAATAACCACTATATTGCAACCTTCGCACCTTTACAAGATTCATACTCCAGACACCTTAAATTTCTTTCCTTATCAGAGATTTACAACAAAACCCTAAAATCTATTTTATCATTGGTTTACACCATGGAAATATATGGGGTCCAGTTGCAACAAGCTGTTGCAATTGACCCCGATCATGGCATGCCATTACATGTGCACCGCCCACCCGCAATTCAGTAAGTCTTACATCTTACAACTTTAGGTGATTGGCAACCCCTAAATATCTGTCATTCCTTCGCCAAACTATACACAGCTTCTCCTCAGGCGTTAACTGCACATAACCCAACAACATTTCATGTTTTCTCAAATTTTACTTATGTGCTCAAAAAAAAAAAACAGTTTTGTGTTGAGATATTTCACAACCCCTGGCTTAGCAGCCCTAGCAGCCGCCGTTTAGTTAGCCAGGTACATGCATTAGAAAGGGTGCAAAATTATGGAGAATCAGCTTTGGAGTCACTTTCTGTTCTGCTAGGCATGAGCGGTATTGTTGCAGCAAATCTTGCACCGTGTTGGCAACAGGCCCCGTCTCCCCTAACTTAATAAACCTGTGCTTTATTCCGTGAAGGTTTCCGAATTAATAAGTGTGTCGGAAAAAAGTGTCAATGGGTCAGGTTCAGAAACTCCCATTTTTATTGTTGTCCACTGAAATTCTAATCATGTCTGCATGAAGTACATGTGTAAGATACAAGCAAGTCTATTTTGTAGAATTTGAAGATCATTGCTATGGAAGAAAAAACAAATTTTGGCAAAAATCGGCGATTATAAGCTAAAATTTTTAACCGAAATTTGTTTACAATCTCAAAATGCTTGATGTGTTGATTTTTTACCAAAAAGTAATAAAAAAAATAATCTGTACCCCACAAACGGAAGCCTGGCGCCGCCACTGAAAAACACAATTGACCAAACAGTCAAAAATATGGAAAGACCATATGAGCAAGCATATTTAATCTCGACAATGCTCGATGGAAAGATATTTCACTCTTTTATAAACTTCTATGCGCTTAGATTTGTTGAAGATAAATGTTCATTCCATGATAAGTTGGGATCAAATGTTTTATTTTCAATTGTTTCGTGTACAATATTTTTAAAACTACTTGGATTTGGCTTAGTGCCAATTTGCCAAACAGTGTCAGATTAGTCTGTTTAATGTTCTAATAATACAGAAATATTTTATGTATTTGCATTAAAGGCTGACTCAGATTTCCCGAGAACGCCCTCAATTTTCAAACAAATCGTGTTTTTTGCGTATAGGCCTATTTAATGCTTGTCCATAATCACTGTGTGAAATAAGCTCAAAGCAAAGTCTTTCATATAGAAAAAAGCACAACTTTGCTATAAAATTCCGGATCCGGAATTTTTTTTTCTTATACACAGTATTCTATGGCACTGTTATACTGCATATAGATGTTTACTGCATGAAAACGACAAATCTGATTATTCTGACTTTGTAATTAAGCATTTTAGGTGATTAGGCGACGAAAAAAGAAAACCCTGTTTTACGGGCGAGCGGACCTTTCGAGTAGGGTGGGTCGGTCGGGCGATTTTTTTCTTTTTTAAATTTTCTTTTCTGGAGCTCAAAATTGACTTAAAATAGCCCCAAAATCTGAAATCAAGAGAAAAAATGAAAATTTTTACAAACAAATTTTCTTAAAAATATTTGCCAAAATGGATAAATTAGGGCTAAAAACAGGCTGATTTTACATTTCAAGTTTCAAGTTTATTTATTTTCCATCATATAAAAACATACAAAAACACATAACAAGATGATGGGGGAGGTACAACAAAAAGCAAGAGCCTGAAAAAGTTGAACCCCCTTAATAATAAAAAACATCTAAAAACAAAAAGACAAACAAGACAAACATACAGCAAGCGAAATATAGTTCCATAGAACGTACATGTACAATTTGTACAATTATACAATAATACATTACATCAGTGACGCCGTAGTAATTGCATATGACAATACAATTGGCTAAATCAGAAGTAAATTTTAATACATATTTATATAAATCAGAGGTAAATTTTAGATACATATTTGAATATTAATTTTGAAGTCACAAGTTGAAAAGAGCAATAATATTCCTTTTAAATTGACCAAACGTTTTTGAAATTTTAACGTGATTTGGTAATTGGTTCCAAATTTTAGGACCAGTATTTAAAATATTGCTTACACGATACGCATGTAATTGATAATCAGCTTTATTTCTGGTATTATAATTATGGTTAGACTTATGATCGGTAAACATTCCATCGAAGGAATGTGGAAGCATGTTGTTTTTGTATTTATACATAAATATACTTTCTCATACATTTCAAAAATATCAAGTGTATTATATCTTTTAAACAAGGGCTTTGATGGTGGTAGGTATGGGCTATTTGAAATAAACCGCAAAGCACGTTTTTGTAACTTAAAGACTTTGTTTAAATAAGTTTTGTTTGCATTGCCCAAGAGAAGCAAGCCATAGTTCAAATATGGTGATACCAATGAACAATACAATTTATACAGGGCTTGCTCGGGAAGAACACGTTTTACCTTATTGAGAACACCAATATTTCTTGCACATAATTTGCAAACATTATCTATTCGTTTTTTCCATGTTAAGTTTTCATCTATTGTGATACTAAAAATTTAGTTTCTACTACACGAGTAAGTTTACAACCGTCAAGAAAAATGTTGAATCTATTATCTACATTCTTAGTTTGAAAACGGGTACCCAAAAACATAAGATTTGTCTTTTTTGCATTTAGCGATAGCTTATTAGCCTAGCCTTAAACCAGTTACACACCTCCTTTAGTTCGATATTAACTGTTGAACATAATGTTTCAACATCCTTATGTGAATAGAAACAAGTTGTATCATCTGCAAATAATATCGTTTTGAGTAATTTAGATGTATGACAAATATCATTATATATAATATAAAAAGTGGTCCAAGTATGGATCCTTGAGGTACACCACATTGTATATTTACACTTTCAGATTTAACTGTATTATACGAAACAAATTGCTTACGATTTGTAAGATAATTTTAAACCACATCTGAGAAATACCCCTAAATCCATAGTGATAAAGTTTTGCTAATAATATGTCGTGATCTATGGTGTCGAATGCTTTGATAGATCCATAAAGATGCCTACAGTGTTCATACCTTCATCAATGGCCTTACTAACATCATTAATAAAATCAATCGCAGCCATGTACGTAGAATGATTTGTACGGAAGCCATACTGTTTCTTATACAATAGATTGTTCTTAGATAAAAAATCATAACTTCGATTATACACAATGCGTTCAAGAATCTTTGAAATGCATGGGAGAACAGAAACTGGTCTATAATTTCCGAATATTTCTGGATTTTCTTTCTTGTATATAGGGACAACCTTTGCTACTTTTAGTTCGTCTGGAAAAATTCCATGAGTTAAAGACATATTGAATATAATAGACAATGGATAAACAATTTCATTTGCAACACTTTTGATTAAATCTGGTTTAATATTGTCATTATACCAGCGCTTTTTCTACTCCCCAGGTTTCTGATAATCCTCAGGATTTCATCTTCATTTGTTGGTTTAAAAAAACAAGTCGCATTACTACTGTTCTGAAGGTACGCTGAAAATTGTTTACCAGTATGTTGAATGGTAGAGGCTAATGTTGGGCCCATGTTAGCGAAATATTGGTTAAATGTAGAAGCAATCTTGTTTGGACATGTGAATATTTCACTCCCCCCGCTACCGGAAACAAATTTTCTGAGTACTTTTGCGAACTATTTGGTCTTTAATAGAATTTAAAAGTTTCCAAGTGTTCTCATATTATGTTTTTCTTTTTCAAGTATGTAGCTAAAATAGTTTTGTTTTGCAAGTCGCAAGTGGAATTAAGTCTATTCCTATATTCTTTATATATCTTTTGTTTACCGGTAGGTTTACGTATATAATTTTTATTAAGTTATTTTTCTGCGATGCATTTCAAAAGTCCGTAAGAAACCAGTGATTTATCTTTTTTGCATTGTGATATACCTTTTTTTTTGCGGCAGTTTTATTATAAAGATAATTAAATTTAGAAATGGAAACTTCATGTGCTTCATTGACGTCATCCCCTGAGAATCGGTTTCCCCAATTACTTTTTGGGAAAACTAAAAAAAAAAAATTCTGCCAAACCTGAAAAATCAGGTCGGCGGGCCCGTAAAAACAGGTTTTTTTATTTTCGTCGCCTTATCTTTAGTCTTCGTTGACTCTTTTTAAATTAATACACAAAAATATTCAAAATCTCTGAGGTCGCCTTTAAGCTACTTGCAGAACATTAGGTTAACTTGTGGAACCTCAAGAAGAGTGGATTCGTAGTTACGATTCATGAGGGCGGAAGCCCGAATGAATTTGTAACTAGAATCCTCTCTTTCGAGAGGTTTCCCTGACTAAACCATTGCTCACCATGTAAAATCAAGGTCCGGAAAAAACAATTCGTAAATTTTGCATATTACTCATCCATTGAGTCTGAAAAGAGGTGAAAGTGTTAATTGGGCATGAAAGATTAATTATCGATCTAACTTTTCGAGTTCCTACATCAGTACATGTAGGGATGCAGTATTAAATACTGAAGTCTTTGCTATATGCCACATGGCGTGTGTTGAAGGGCTCAGGTACCCATTCAGTGAACACGCTGATGGATACAAGTTTATACGGTACAAGATTTAATTAATTGTATCAATTCCACCGGGATATGCACTTGGATTACAAAAATAGTTTCCGGATGCACTTGCAGGACGGAATGGATTAGGATTAATACCTGGCAAATATATTAAGCAACGATCTTTATCCAGATAACGCAGATATCAAGCTATCCGCAGACTATACACTTTGGAAAACCTATAACGACGACTCATGAGAGTTTATACAGGACAGATAATTTTGAAATGTACGTTCCCACGGGTATGCCAGGATTAAAACAATGGTACAACTTGTCCAGGATTGCAGGGGTTCTATACAAGGTGCACGTGAAATTGTTTCAGTTTAGACAAAAAATGTCCGGGAGGGTTACCTCAACATATATGACAATAAGGGGACGGTGCCGCAATATGGGGTCTCATTTTCAACTTCTGTATATGAAAGATCCTTTTTTCATGCCATTAAGTAGAGCACTAGGCCCCTTTTTAAAATGTTAAAAATGTGTTGGAAATGAGTACAAAATTTCCTAAATCTGAAGCCAAACTTTGCTATAACGTCGACCATTTGAGGAAAAAATGGCATATTTGTGTTAAATAGAGGTCATATTTGCCAGACTTTGGAGGCAGTTCCCTACCCAAGGGCAAATTGCCCCCCCCCCCCGGGGAAATTGTATCAGCTTCAGCTTCACCGTACCATAGATTTTAAAATTGCGATTTTATGGAATTGCATTTGATAATGTTTTCGTGTCTTATCGACAGTTTAAAAATGAGCCAAAAGGCAAAATAACGATAAAAAAATCAGGTAGCACAGCCTTTTTTGACGAAAAAAATAACATGACGCTGAGGTTTCGGGCCAAAGAAGCTGAGATAAACCTTTTTTGTTGGCAATTACAAGATGAAATGTTCAATATAGTGCTTTGTTCGTGTACTTCGTCAGAATAGTCAATATGGATATTCTACCTCAAGCAACCCTCCATTTTGTAACCCCCCTCTGCATCCCCCTAAAACTGTGAAGAACCCGACGTGTAAAATAGGTGTCCGTCCCGCCCAATTTGTTTGTTTTGACAATCACACTAGTTCATACCTATGAATAATACAAAAAATGATTGAAAAACAAAACATCAATATTAATCAACTCGATTGACAGGTAAAACCTGCATTACAATTCTAAACACTATCTATTAACACGAGGCCTAAACCAAACCGACTTACAGGTACATTAAAGTGAAAACAAGAATTAATCCGCTTTTAAGAAATAAGTCGCTAAACCATATAAGTAAATGAAATTCAAGCAGGGCTTAAAAATGTTAATCACTATCCAGTAGAAAATTTTAAAGATTGAAATAAGTTAGAAACAAAAAACAAAATCAAAACAAAATTATATATTTTAAGGCCCAAAACCAAGAACCAAAAGGTATGTACATTGAAAAATACCTGAACAAAGATTTCCAGGCCTGAAATAATTGAAGGCATTATGAAATGCATGAAATAATCAACCATAATTATAAGACCAAAATAGGTGAACTTTTAAAAGGTCAAACATGTTAAACAATGGAGTGCATTAAAGTTAAAAAACACACGTGTACAAAATAATAAATTACAAACAAAAAATTCAGAACCCAAAAAATAACTCTGTATCACAAGTAGTTTTTTTCACATGATTGTTTATTAATTTTGTGACCCATTTTTATTCGTTAACATGGTCAATCTATTACTAAATCGTGAGATCATTTTATACGAATCTTAGTCATATGTAACGTGTGACGTTAAATTCCCCGCAGTTTCGTAGTACGATCCACACTTAACCGTGATTCGTTAGATCGAATCGACACTAAGACATGGTACAGAAGATTCGTAGAAATTAGGACCACGTTTAGTAAATAGAGTGACGTCACTGCATGGTTTAAGATCAGATAAACTGATTAACAAAAAGTTGTATCGTATGCATTCACAGCTGTATTAAAATACAGCGATTTTAGGTGATTGAGTTTGTAGAAAAGTTCAATCTGTTACCGGATGTCAATTGCTAAGGAAAGCATAGAACCGAAGATGGCGGAGAGGACAACTTGCAGTAAAATCGCAAATCTAAGAGTTGTTTTGTTGGAGTTAATAATTTACTTCGCAAATAGTCTTCCTTCTGCTCATGACCTTCTTGAAGATCCACCGATAACAGAATGAGAAGATGCGTCACTCGACAGTCTCCGATTCGGAGTACTAGCTACGGACAGAAGCTGAGCCAAAAAACATCATGAAGTACCTAACCTCAAGGGACTGCCAAATTGGACCACATATCAAGTTGGACACCGTTTCAACCATTAACAGGGTATGTCGCCGAGAGAAACAATTAAAGCCAGGATTATACTGGATGTTATACAAGCAGGCAAATAGGCAAAATTTAACCAAATATTGTAACCCAATTGTCCACTAATGTAAGAAAGGGTAGAAACAAGAGAGCATTTTGGTCTCCACTTGGGAAACAAACCCAGAAGACAAGAAATCCGTATCTCTCCAGTCTTGAAGAAGCCACATAGCATCTACCAAGGATCATGGAAACGCATCTCATCTACACCTCACCATCTCACTCAATTCATCTGGATCATCATATTACAAAATGTATCAAAAGCTGTGTGCACCATGCGAACCCATAACAAGAATGCTCCTTTATAGACTGCATGTTGTGAGATCTCTGCTGCTTGCTAAATAACCCCCCCTCCCATCCTTGCTTATTTTCACTATGCACTAATATGAACTGCATGTATGCTAACTGACGATGAGTCAATATATTGAACTCTATGCAAATTATGACACTATACCAATGGGACTCTGCTCTAGTCCAACTATGACACTGATTAATGACAAGCTAATTTTTTGACACGCCAAACTGTCTTGCCAATTGTGACATGCCAACTTATGACTGTATGCTAGCTATAATCTACTAAAACCTACAGATTGACAATACGAGATATTATCTCGGTGCTCCTACAAGAGGAGGGAATTCAACCAAACCAACCAAAGGCGAATTTTATAATATTTTACATGTATAAACGCGACTCCTTGGGACTGAATTAAAGACATGTTTAATAGAAAGAGCACACCTTGAAATACCTTTCTGTAGGGATCTATATTGTCCGAAAGATATTTAACTTTTTGCCAAAAAAACCCGATATTTTTCAATGGAAAAGCATTGCATCCAACGCATTATAACAGGTTTTATATGTAGAAACGCGACTGTCCTGGAGAAACGTTTAATAGAAAGAGCAAACTTTGAAATACTTTTCTCTAGGATCTAAATTGTCGGCAAGATATTTAAATTTTGATGACAGATTTTATGCAAAAATCGGCTATTCAATGAGAGAACGCCGGAAAATCGGTCCCTACAGCGTTAGTTTCCCAGGAATCATTATGAAATGCCTTTAGCCAAGAAGATAGAACCAGTCACTTTACCTCCATTAATATTTAAGAATATAAGCAGCATAGTGCTGTGACTCCCCTGAACCTAGTGATGACACGGCTTTGAGTATAATTACGTATATAATTAATCATGCACAGCACGTTCTAAAATTTGCAAGTAATGGGTAATACTGAATGTAAAATTGCTGAAATCATTTTTGTCATCCTGTGCAATATTAGTGTAATTTGGTTAATCTTCTCTGTTGTGAGTGGAAAGGTTGCATAAAGACATGACAGATGTATGAAAGTGGATGACAATGATTGGTGCAGCCAACTTAGCAACTTTATACTAGGTTATTTTAAAACTGTTTAGTTAGAAATTTTATCAAAGACGAAGTATGGTAACATCAACTTTACAATTATTATACTCAAACCCGGTTCCTTGCTAAAAACTTACATGATCAGCCAAGTATACGTATTGAAATGATCGTTGCTATTGAAACAAGTGAAACAATCCTTAGTTTGACATTGGGTACAGAAGAACATTATACATCAATCATTGATATTTTTATTGATAGCTTCATTGCAATTTTTTACAATTATTCATGAGGATTGTTTTTTTTTTGTATGTAGTGATCACAGGGCTGTGTAGCTCGGGTCTTGCCTTTTATTACTACAAGAAATATGTAAATACTACGTTACTAGAGGGTTTCTTGAGTAAGTGATACAAGTACTGGGTATATTCATAGCACTTATATTATTTAAGAAAGTGTGATTTTTCGTTGCAATGAGTATTTATAATTCTAGTCCTGTTATTAACGACTTACACTAGATAGATTGATAGATTCTTAATTGTAGAAATGAGTTTTGTGTAAGTACCATTCATCTTAATTGAGATAAGGGAAATTGATTGGTATAAATCTATCGGCAAAATTGAAATATCCCTAAATATGATCGTACCAGATGTGTTTGCATGGTCATTGGAGTATTCCTTTGACGAAGAAAAAAACATTTCCACGCTTAACTTTCGACGCAGTAGACTATTTTAAGGAAGCCGCACACGTTTATCTATTTACGCTACGTTTTGCCACAAGCCATGTTTAGTCTTTCACACAAATTGAAAGTGATCGGTGGTAGTCAAGTTCTGACCTGTATGAAAGACTATCGCGTTTACTTTTAACATTGGAATTAAAAACAGATTTATTTAACGTTTTTCCTTTAAAAAGATAAAATTTATCAAAAATGGCATACATTGTGCCTAATTTTTATAAAAATGAGCCTGGTTTGAGAAATATATTTTTAAAAATGAAATTGCGGAGGAAACTCTACATTATACAAAGAAGCGCTACGCGGTATCCATGAAAAGTACGTAGATTGCTGAAACCGAGTTAATGGGTTCGAACATGATCTGATATACAATGGGATTGGAAAAACCGGGCTCGTAATTGAAGCACTGATGGCCATGTTGGTAATCCAAAAAAGAGCCCAACAGGTGGTTAGAGCGGTCATTATATATACAAAATTGTTTCCATTGAAGGTGGATAAGCGACAGAACAGACTACAGAATCAAGCCAAGTAAGTGAGCTCATTGTATTTCGCGTATGGGAGGCATGTCTCTAAACGTGCACCCGGATACAACTTCGGTTAAACAGGTGTCTCTGGATGGTATTGTGTTCGGTAGAGCCAAGATGCCCGCCCGTTGCTCCATTCATTCTAATATACAATTACGGTTGTGTAGCCAATCCATTTATGAGATCAGTGGTTACCGTGCGACTGCGAAAAACTAAATATTACGCGGACCCCTTTTCAAATGTCCACAGTTTTCATGGATGTTCTTGTAGTGTTTAGGCCAAGTAAAACCTTTGTTAATCACAAAAAAGATGATCTAAAAAACCTCTTATCATTTTCTTCATATCACTGAGGTTTTAAAAGTGTAGTTTTATGCAATCAAAAATTCTTAAAACGAACTTCGCTCCATCCTTTGTGTGCTCAATGAAGTTCAAAATGATGAGGCTTGTGGCAAAGTTGCTGAAGTCACGTGGTATATTTTCGCTGGCTTCGGTATTGCATGCGGCGTTGTTGTAAATATACCACACGGAATAAAAATGGTTAGTTCCATGATCGTTGTACAGTTGTGGATATGGTCGGAATAAATCTAGATTTTTTCAGCAAGGAATTACTACAATGCCATGAAACCATCTGCGACGTTTTATTTGAGGGATATTTCATTATATATGTGGCCATAGGATTTATTACAATAATCGCCTTTAAGTTTTGTCAGAGGCTACGTAAGAAATCTTTGTAAGTTTACGGTATTCACAATTCAGATATTGGAATGTAGAGCCAGAACTCTAAACCCACCTATTCTTCATCCCCTGTCAAAAGGACGCAAAAAGTTCATAACAGGATTGGGCGTGGTACTAGATCGGGGGGGGGGGCACTAAACTTTTTTTTACAGGTACTCATAAATTTCAGGATTTAAAGTAACTCCGTTGGATTGTAGTAGTGACCAATCAAAATAGAATTTAAAATTAAATCCTATTTGCCTTAGATTCATCATATTTAGACTAGAAATCAAATCTAATATGAATTTTAATGTTAACTACAATAGAGATTTACTTCCTAACACGATTGGTCACTAATTACAATTCTAAGGATTAACTTTTTAAATCCCCTCAAATTTAGGTGTGGGTGGGGGGCCCGATTTCCGACCTGCAGGGATAGATTTATCTCAAGTACCTAATGTATGGCCTTAAATGTGAGGAAATTTGCAGGCTTGGGAACCGAAATTGAGTCGAAGTTAGCTTCTGATAGGCAACATTTCCCAAAAGGTTCTTTTGAACGATGCTTCAACTGGGCGGGGTCATAACAACTACTTACTGCATTCAGAGTTTAGAAATATGCAGAAAGATCCGTACATTCCGTATCCACCTCCATTTCATTCACCATCAGTGTTCTAGAAGGGTTGCTTTTTTTCCTTTGACAGTCGGTAGCTAGAAGGCAATGTCAAAATCGGAGAACAGGTTTTCAACGCCAAATCTGCGGCATAAATAGGAATTATCAACGGTTAAACGCACGTGGATTAATCGTGAATGGACAGCTGAGGAACGCCAAGAGTATTTCCAAAAGAAGCTAGCTGAGTGGAAAGAGAAGGCAGAAAATAACAAAGGAACTAGCTCACAAGAATAAAGAAGTGGACACTCTACTTAGAAAATAAAGGGATGTCCTTGAGCCGTTTGCGAGCGCAAAAGGTACGTCGTCCGACGTGGCAAAGGGGAAGAACGGCCCAGTCCAAGGAACTTTTGGACGTTCAGTACGTGTTTGTTATTTTCAAGCGTACCTTTTTATTCGGATTATTATACAACATCCCCACGTTACTGAACTAGTTTTTATGAACCTCTTTACTTCTATTTATTTGGTTCAAACAAGTTGTTATATGTATGTTCTTGTCTATTTTATAGTAGTTTTAAGAAACCTTATTTGAGGGCACTGCGCTTGCACTCTCGCGGTTATTGCAGTGTCCCTCGTCATTCATCTTGCATTTATATGGCTCTTACTTGGTGGTAACGCTTACCCCTTTATGTATTATGCCATTAATTATATGTATATATATAATAAGCATTATTAATGTGTGATATTACTGTAATCACATTTATGCTTTATGTTGGATAAAATAAATATGCATAATGAATCTCCATTGGTGGATCGAAGTCCGGAACAATTGCGGACGATGCATGATGGCATGGTTGCAACAGCAAAGAGGATCGCCAGTCGCGTCGGCTTCCTGAATATTGCAAGTGATTGAAGATCGATATCGTAAGACTTCCGTTGCAGCTCGCTGAATGAATTAAGAAACATTATTGCGATTACTCCTCCTTTTGTCATACATAAGGGTGGATATTTAAAATTTTATATTTCATGGTTTGACATGGGAGGAAATCAGCAGATGATCGCGAGGATCGGAAACGATAAGAAAGGTACGCTCACCAGTTAGCAACTGACAAACGTTTACCGAGACATGACAGCTTGAAGACTGATTGTCAGTGTATAGAGGGGTGCACCATTAGACTTAATAAGCATAAGGAGAGGTTTTTATTAAACTTCACCCACTAGTAACGAAAAAATACCCATGTTGGTAACAATATCCTTTTTGATTTTATTAACATACAAATACCAAACTCGTCATTGGGAATATTATTAATCTAGTCGCCTGTAGTATTGGTCAAGCGCACTGATATGTTAAAAAAACACGTGCGCTTGTCCGGATTCAAACCGGCGTACCGTCCTTATTACAAAAGCACTGCGCTCTTGCCAACTGAGCTAACTGAGCTAACAAGCCTGTTTTGGTAGAGGAGCGATAGGGTTTATCTAGATGTGTTATGTCCGAAAGGTGTCCGCGCTTTTCTAGCGTATAGCATCCAGAAGGTAATTTAACATACTCAACCGATTTTATATTTTGGTTGTAAATTTTGTAACTACTTTAATGTTCGCTCAGAAGCTCCAAATTTTCCACTCCACCAAAGTATTTATGAACTCTCCCTTATAATTCATTTCATTTTTTCTCACAGAAAAAAGAATAACTTAAAGGAAAGAAAGCAGGGGGAATAAAACCGGGGGAAAGAAAAACCGACGATTCGGTGAACTGCTTCTGACGATCTTCGCGAAGAACCCCCCATCAACCACACAAAGAGCTCTTGAACGCTTCGGGAGAAATATGGATTCCTATCATCGGCTGAAAGAAGAAAACTCGCACACATTCGTGCACACCTTAAAGGAAGAATAAAAATAAAATGTACAAATTACATAAATTCGTCCGAGGCCAAAATCTTAAAGTGTATATGCAAACCGAAGTATCAAGTTTAAAATCGAATTTTTGAATGGCGTTTAAACAAATTGCTTAATTTTCAAAAAATGCGCACATTTTAACTGATCATACGATATTTTTTAAGATAAATTAAGGTTCTTCTCATAAGGTGAATCGTCCCCATTGGATAATTTGGGCTATCCATGAAAACTAAACAGACTGACAGGAGCTTTTGTATAAGTAGGGCAATTCTACAAACTTTGCGATTTAAAATGTGAAAACAATTGTTTCTAAATCCCACGTTTATTATAACAGTAAGCGTTTTTCCTCACGTCATCAACTCCATCACATGTCAACCGAATTTATAAACGCCACCAAATTGCATATTTATAAACCAACAATTGTCATAAAAGCTTAGGTCAGGTTAATATTTTAAAAAATGCCACTTTTCTGCCGTTGTTTGCTATAAACCACCTTAATCGGGACTAATATTAGCAATTTGGCGTTCAGTAGTGGCAGGTCCCAACAAAACTATACACATCAAATTAAGTTAAAAAGAAATAACCGCTTCCATTTTGTTAAACCAACCATACGCCTAAAATCCTCCCGTTTTTAATATAATGATTCGATTTGATAAACCCAAACGGAAAAAATTTCCCATTGAACACGAGTTGGATAAAACGCCACTTTGGGCCAGTTTCACTTCAAGAAACTAAAAGTTCAATGTGTGATGGCATCTTGTGAAATTCAAACGAATTTCAGCAAATCTTGTGGCTCTACAGTGATACGTCTTATCATGCAGGAAACTAATATATTTTTCAAGCAGTGAAGGATAACAAATTTATGTGGGGATGAGGGCAAGAAAAGGTGTTGACAAAACCTTTGGTAGTTTTAGTTTGTACCATCTATGACCATTGTTGTTTTACTTATAGGGTAAACATGGCTAAAATTGTAAAAAGTCAATTTCCATTTGTACAGGGTCAAAATCAGAAGATTCTGAGCAACCATATTGTCTATCTGCATAGCGTGCACAAACTCGTAACGAGAGCCGAGACCTTTACGTGATTTTTCAGACCTTTGAAGTTTTTAAAGCAATATTAGAACATTTTTTGAAGAGCGCCCCCAATTTTTCAAAAAATTTGAGATTTTTACACGGTTGCATTGGTAACTGGCTAGTAAACTATACCTGTAAATGGTTAAACTCTACAATGTCTGTGTCGCAAACGAAGGAATTTTGTAACTAGAATAATTAATATCGGTATCCCGATAATTCAACGGCTGCTGGAAACGGTCTTCCAATATGAAATAGCCGGGACTAAAGCGCCATGTACGTATCTACGCTCATCTATTAGTTGTTTTATTGGTTCAGGCAAGTCAAGTTATAGGTCATTTTCTTGAGGTGGCACTATTTCATCATGGACGGACATAAACTTAGCATTTCCAGCTCTGCCGTTAAGTACAAGCTAGAATCCCAATTCTAATTACAAAAATCGCTCATTTTATGATAATACGCCTTTTTAGCATTCTCGTTCGCAGGTGTAGTTTTCTAGACAATTACCAACATAGCTGTGTAAAAATATCACATTTTGAAAATTGGAGGCGCTCCTCAAAAAATGTGCTAATATTGCTTTAACTTTAGTGCGAGACATTTGTTCGTTTTCGTGTCTTTGTTTAGTGAGACCTGTTTGGATGCAGCCCTTTGTGTTTGGAGACCTTTGCGCCTTTTGGAGATCATTGTTTGATATTGAGACCTTTGTGTTTTTGAGACCTTTGTGGTTTGGATACCCGTTTGTGTTCTTGAGACCTTTTGTTTATTGAGACCTTTATTTTGAGACCTTTCTCAACATTTGACCCTTTTGACAGTGAAGGCCCCCATAGTTATCCACCTTGAAATACAAGTGGCCCGCGGACTTTCGACCAGTCTTTATATGGTTCTACCCAGAGGGTGTATTGAGTCCATCCCACAATGCACCGGTTGTGGGGAAATTTCACTTCAATAAGGTCAGGTGACCCTACAAAAATCCTATCAACACAAAACCCCGAATTTACTCATTGTAGCCCACGAGGTGCTAGTACTTGGGAATTTTTTGCATGGTCATGAAAGGCCTTGTGGTTTTTATCCCCAAGTACTGACATGTTTAGTGCAGTACAGTATAGGCACATTGCAATGTTTTGTGGGATTGATTCAAAACACCCTCTGGGTTTGTAATATGCTGAAATCTAGAGTGAGACTGAGACAACAAGACTGTCTGGAATTTGTAAGCAATTGTGACAAACTGAAAGAATTGTTACAATGACAAGGAGCGACGACTTTCATTATTTTTCAAAAAAGAACGTCTTGAACATGTTGAAGTTGATTTTCAATAGCACTTTAAATAAACTCTCATATAATTGGCCCAAACCCTTGAACCATGTATCCAACACAAACTACTAATCTCATGAAAGGTAGAATATTCTCGAAAAAAGTTTACCTCCAGTTAGGACGGACTTCAGTTTTGGCTTAAAAAAATTATTGTATTGCTTTTGCGGACATCGACGATCTGTAGTCCCCTGAAATTGAATAGTGTTTGGTACCAACAGTGGTTACTGGTTTAAAAAAGTAACGTAAAGTTTACACGTATAAGCAACAATGCAATTAAATTGCTTTTAAGATAATTATCGAAAATTTAACAAAATGACATTTCCAGTCAACAGGTCTACTACTAAACCAAAGAACTTCACAATTTGTATTGTATAGCCAAATAAATGCAAACATCTTGTATCTTGCCGAGCTACTCTTTATTAAAACATTTTACAAAAAAACTTGGATTCGTGGAGTTTTCTTTTGTTAAACATCTGACATCCGAGTGTAAAAATAATTTAGTCGATATTTAGTGTCAAGCCAGCGGTTGTGAATTGATTTAAAATAATTGCGCCTGATCATTTTGAACCAAAATCTGAAATAAAACGAACACAAAATTGCCCTCCTATGTACCCATCATTTTGAAGCGAGCAGTCAAGGGCTACTGATATACATTTAATTGGAATGGACCACGGTGTGGACTTACCGAATTGCCTATAATTGAATTTTTCCAAGTCATTTTCGGAGTTCTGAACATCAATCGCCCATGTTCACTGACCTCTACTTAAGAAGTTAAGGGTTTGCAGTGTCATTTATGGGCGAATGTGTCGGAGGTCAGAAAAACTCAATGGGCGAGGCGCAGCCGAGCTCATTTGAGTTTTTCTGGCCGAGGATACATTATGAGCCCTTTATTTCTATTCTATTACCTAAAACGGCTTCATGTAATAAGAAAATGCATTGGCGACCCATTATTGCAGAATAATGGGCAGTAAATTGACCAATCAGAATGCTGCATTTTCAATAATGGGCAGCAGAGGTAATAGAATCATGGATAGCGGGCTGCCGCACAGTTGAATGGTCGCCGAGTGAAACAACGGGAAGTTGCATTTTGACCTGCACAATGTGGCTTCACTTATTGTCAAAGGTAAAGGAATTTTGTATAACATAGAACATCGGGTGGAATGTGCACGCAGGTGTATGCATTGTTTCCCAGCCTATAGCTAAGGCGAAAAGCAACTTACTGTTTCAATCGGCGAATCGGACCCGCGTCCATGTGTAGAGGGCAGTGCTCATGTTCGACTTTAGGTGTTGTTGACACATATTGCCCGCATAGGGGGTTTTTTTAAGGATTTAAAGGGGGATCTTAGGGTAGGGATATTGGTGAGAAGCAGAATCTTAAATGTTGCCCGGCTCTGTTTAATTGGAAGCCAATGTAGTTTAGGTAGAGAGCTGGTGTGATATATGTTCGCGTCGACAGATTAAGGACCAAGACGAAGCAGCTGCATTTTGAATTCGCCGAACCTTGGTCAATTTTCTGTTCTGGGAGGACCGGAGAGCAAGGAGAGTTGCGGGAATCCCAGCAAGCATTGATGTATTCTATACCTTGCGCCCATTATTTGAAAACGCAGGCATTCTGATGGTCACTGTATGCCCATTATTCTGCAATAATGGGTCCCAATGCATTTTCTTATAATGAAGCTTGGTTTAGGTCATAGAATAGAAATAAAGGGTTTGCAGGTATAGGGCTCATAAGTATCATCGGCCAGAAAAACTTCAGAGAATCAAGAGTGTAATTGTTAATAAGGTTGGCATCGAGACACCTCGACGAGAGTCAGTGCCAATGAGTGGCAGTTATTTAGGTTTTCTGACCTCGGATACATTATTCGCCCTAAAATGGACAACTGCAACACTGTTATTTCTTTGTAAATAAATATAACAGAGGCAAGAGCAGAATGATAGGGCACAGTAATTAGGATTTTTCAAGATATTGTCGAAATTGTCAAATTTTCTTGAGAGCCAGGACCCCTTACACGAGTTAACATTAATTTATCATTGTTAAATGTTAATGAATTTACCCCAAGATGACACCCCGGTTTGTGCTTCAGCTGACCGATAAATAACGGAGGGGGCGGGGGGATGGTTAACTAGTCGGTCTTTTAAATTAGAGCAAAAGTACATTTCAATATCAGGTTGTTGGATTTTCCACAGTGTGTACAAGGCATGATTAATCTTTTTGCAATGGCTTGCTTCACTATCCGAGGGTGGATAGTCGGATGTTCTGGGTGTCATCGGCGGTAAACGACAGATTGAACACCATGCGGAAGTAACTGTCTGTGTGGGCACTGAAGCTTAAGTCAAACAGGTACGTAACAGAACCTGTGGAACTCCACAATCTCTACCGCCTCTGGATCAGATCTGATTGAAGACTGAATGCGTTCGGCCATCTAAGAATGAAGAGAACCAACTTAATGTTTGTCCAGTTATTCAATAACGTTCAATTATTTGGGTTAAGAAGCGTTTGTTGGCTGTTGTGGAATCCAATAGCAGGGGCTTTTTTGTTTGTTCAAAAGCAGTCAAGATGTCAAGTGCCACCCTTAATAACAGTGCAGTCTCCGTTATTTGGGGGGAAAAAAAGCAATGAGACGGGCATGCTGCTTGATCGGAATATGAGATAAATGAGATAGTCTGCAACTGATTCACTGCTATTGTCTTTCAATCACCTTCCCGATAAATAGGGTAATAATTTGAGAGGATACTAGTGTCTATTACAGATTTGTTTTCAGCAGCGGGCTGACAGATGCATGCTTGAAAGCTTGAGAAAATAAAGCCCAAGAACAGGAAAAGGTGGCAATCATTTTATAAATGGTAACGTCATCTATCCTAGTGAGAGACTGACTGATAATGGGAGCAGGACGTAATCGATGCCGATTTGATGGATTTCAAGACCACCTCATCAGACACTGCATGTATAAATGTTGCTGAAAGTGTTTTGACTTGACTAAGTTCGCTCAACAGACAGGCAGTAATATTATCATGTAGACGTAGTTAGCTACGCAGATTCTTGGTCTTTTTGTGGGGAAATTCAGCAAAACTGTCGGCAAGATCTTTTGGGCATTCTAGGAGATGTTAAATTCCTGACTACACGGAAAAGGTGCCTTGGTATTCAGGTGCTCTTCGTGCTCAGAACGAAGGACTAAGGTGGAATGGCGTCGGCTGGAGCGCAGTTTCACCGACTGGGCTCATGGTATATGCTTACAAGGATTTTAACAGTGGTGTACCCAGAATCTTCAAAGCAGGTGTGCGAAACAGTAAAAAAACCTGCGTGTTATCAAGCAACATGTTGTACTGAGGTGAGATGGCAAGTGACTACGAGTTTAAAGATGGCTCACAAAAATTGTCTTACTATATAATTAGTAGCGGATCCAAAGTGTGGTTTCTAATGTGGGTTGGGCCAACAACTAGTTGTTTAAAGTCGTGCAGATCTAGAATACCGAAGGATAGAGACTCACGGTCAACATGTGCATTAAAATAGTAGCAGATGACCACTACAACTGTCAAATAAGCAAGAAGAGATGGCAATCTAGAAACATCAATGAGGTGAATTTATTTTTCTTATCGGACTTTGTATATAGGTAAGAATGAGTTGGAAGGATATTGAAGGTGATGATATTGTGGCATTCATAAATTCCGTAGAGGGGCCCCACCTTAAGCTGCTGACAGGGCCCTTTTCCTTAAATCCGCCACTGCATGGAGATCGTCCCTAACTAGAACAGCTGTACCCTCAACCCTTCTATGACGACAATGAGTGAAACTTAAAATTAGGTAGAGTAAATAGTTACATTGTCTCTGCCATCTCCACTCGGCCAAGACTCAATGATGGCAAATACCCCCGACAGATTGCCCCCTTCAGCTTGCAAAAGAGTGCACAAATTTTTGGTTTCTGAGCAACATTGACCTGATTCCAGATCTTGATGCGATTTTGTCATCCTTGAGCATTTTGAGATGGGGAAGGGGTAAATTAACGGGCAAATTTTTAAATGTTTCACACGGGTTTAAAGGTGTATAGACCTGTTCCTCGGTTCTAAGATTAAAAAGTATACGTTCTGTATCTGCAACCTTTTTTTGCATGACAGGACCGGCCAAAAACTGTCCAGGTCATCATGGGGTAAAATTATATTGATCAGTTGGTTTCAAATTTGTTTTCAACGGTCGTAGAGAATGTTAAAGCAAATACCATTTATGTTAATCAGTCAAAGATAATCTAACAGAGGTCAGTGTTGATGCCCATAGACCTATGAGCCTTAACACCATTTTCCCCCTTAAGCCCAAAGTCAAACAATCGCGTAATATGATTTTTGCATTACTATCTATAAGCACGAAGAATTTGAGCCCATTTGAATAGAAATCTGCATTGTTTTACCCCGTGTGACTTTGAACAATTTTACAGCCTGTGTTGAAAGTTTTTGTCCCTAGATGTAGCAACTACACTGTTTTTCATCCTTAGACCAGATACCCATGTCTATACACTTTTTTAATCCAGTATGAAACTCTTACATATTTGACACCCTGTTATTCCCCTTCCATATCTCAATTCTCAAGGATGCAAAAGTTGCATCAAGCTTTAGAATTAGTTCAATGTTTCCTAGAAACCACCTTTCGTGCACGCTCTTCTGCAAGTCCAAGCAGGTCTATGGTTTCTACCTCTGAACTATAAAGATATCCAACTGATTGCTGCGAATGCAAATAGACGTTCAAGTGTGCTGTGATCTCGCAAAAAGTACTATGAGGGCTCGTATGAGGTCCGACAGTGTAATTCACTAATTGTATGGGCTACAGTGACACCCTAGATAACAAAGCCAACCTTATGATTCGTGCCAGCCTCAACCGACGGAATAAACTGCATGTTTTAAGGTATTGGTGGTGGTTCAATCCCCACGAGGATTTTGGCAACTTACCATCATTCTTCAAACAAATCGTTGTTTTTTTATGTATCCTCCTGATTGGTGACATCGTGATCATTAAAGTCATCCATGGCCATTTCATCGTCGATCTCTTCAAAAGGTTGGATGATGGGCGTGAAGTTCTGATGCAAGTTGTCGATGATTCTTCCTTTCCCCGGCACCTTTTATTCACTCTAGTTTTGATCACATGGGTTATCTAGTTTTTTCCAGTGTTCACTGTCACTTTAGCGACTTCCTTGTTTTAAATAGTCTCTGTGACCTCTTCTCTTTTTGAATGAATTGTTGTCGCCCCATACCCCTTCACCTGACTCCCATGCCTGAAACATTATTTTCATGCCCAATACCAACACATGGATGGCATTTTGTATTGGTTGTGGTTTTAATCTTACCACGTCAAATTATTCGTGTTGTACCCACTGCGTAGGCGTAATGGTAACAACCCACACACTGCAAAATTGAGACACCTTCCCAAAAATTGGTAAAATTCAGTGTAATGGCTATGAGTGGGAACGTGGATCGTTATGAGTTTGTGAAATTCCGTATCAAATCAGTGAGCGCCTGTGCCACTGGTCCCAAATTTGAATGAAATTATTCAACCGTCCCTAAATTATCTTCAATTATAAATGATTGCAATCAGAGTCTGTGAAATCTGGACCATATAGTTGTTAAGAGAACAGTGGAAATCCGGGGTCAAATCATCGAGCGCTGTCCAAATATTGTGAAGTTTTCCTTTTTTCTTCCCGAGTTCAGTGAATCAGACCGAATCATTTAGTGCTGTGCTTTGTTTTGTCCAGATTTGGTGAAATTAAAATTAAAGACACTATCAGTGATTTTAAACAATATCCAAAGAGTCAAAGTATTTGAAATTTTTGCAGATACTTTAAACCACCCCGGACTTTCAAGTGAAGAATAATTAGCCTGTTCCTTTTTCCCAACTGAAGAATTGACAGAAAGATGAAAACGGCAATGTTTCAAGATACGAATCTCCGTTTGCATATAACGTGTTGTATGTTAGCGTCTTTTCAGGACCTAATGACGAAACTATCCGATTTCATCCTATTAGGTTGCTTCTGGTCTATTCATTTGTAGGGTATGGTAGAATACCTATACTTGTGTTACAAGACATTGCAAAGATCTGATTTTGAAGACTTTTTTATTTTTCTAAATTTAGCAAATCACTGATAGTGCCTTTAAGTAGCCTGCCTAAATTGTTATCCAATTCCGTGAAAGCCAACTAAATATTGGGAAACTAAATCTAACATTATTTGGGCGAGTTAAAAAGTGGACGAGTTATGAGATGGTGAGTTACCCCACAGATGACCGATCATCAAAGAAGTGTTGGAGCGACTTACGGAAACACCATGAGGTCCTGCTGGCAAGTGACAGAAACAACATCTGGTCCTGCAGGTGAGTTACAGAAACCTGTCAAGTCTAATGGTGATTTAAGAAACAATCAGAAGTCCAAAGGATATTCAACAATGAAAATTTAACTGAAGACTTCATGGACGTCCCTGTGAAAATTTAAAGGGGCATTTCGTGAATCCAGACCCTCGTCCCCTCGCACTGTCACTACCTAAAAAGTTGAGATTTTTTATAATCCATCCTGAACCGTTAGCCTTAGTAATCCCAATCGTACCTAACTTCTTTACGGTGCAATTCGGTCGAATCTGGGTAAAAATGAGCAATTTCGTATTTTCTGTCCGTAAACGGACAGAAATTACAGCAACAGTAGCCTATGGGACCGGGGGGAAACAAGTAATTGCTCATAACAACAAAACCCGCAAGATGGGTATTAACTCAATTTTGTGAATAAGCGTGTTCTCAAGGATTATCTAGGGAACCACGAATAAAATAGGAGGTCGGGACGCACAAATGGACCTTTAATCACCACACAGACCCTTTAAAATTTTAACCCACAGATTGACTTACTTGCAAATTTTTGTAACTCGCCACAACAGACTTCCTTGAAATTTTAAACTCGCCACCACCGATTTCCTTGAAAAATTTAAATCTCCTCATAAACATAATGAACACACACAACACGTCGCCTCATAACACAATGTAAAGCTTCGGGGGCAGCTCGTCCACTCTCTAACTGGCCTTTTTTTAACTCTCGCCTGCTGAACTTTTGTAAACAACCGTTTAATTTTAACTCACCACTCAATGATATTTACTCAGCAGGGGTAACGGTGGTAACCACAGATGATTGTGCCCCGCTTCCTTGCAATTTTTCTATCCGTCGAATGTCAACTTTACTCCTGTGTGGATCCCTAACTTCAACATTGCATTGATAATCATATCTTCATCCCATGGTATTCCTTTCTTTGTAACCAATCTCGAATATCCTGTTTTCTCCATCCTTTTCGGGGAAGCAACTCACCTTTACGCAGAATGATATTGAGCATTGTCCTAAAACTATTATACTTCTGAGGGGGAATATTTGGCAGTAGTTGTGTCCGTGGAACCACTTGTTCTAAAATGTCGGCGTTCATTTCGCCATGGTAGTCCCCGTCTTTCTTCTTGGCACGAAAAATTAGTCCCCCATTTGGAATAAATCCCCCTTCAGCAGTTCCGGCATGGGTAAATAATAAGTCTTTCTTTCTCCCTTACCAGATGTTGTTTCACCCTGTGGACAGACCCTCAGAAATGCTTTGTCTGATGATTCAACGTCGGGCCTGCCATGTTCCTTCCTGTCGGACATGTCCCGCGTTGACCCATGTCTCGTCCACTGTAAACTATCGTTCGGCCATCTCTCTCGATGTTTCCTGATGGGACGTATGAAACGATGCCTCCATGCTGTTATGTCGGGGCGTTCCATCAGAACAGAATTGCGTTTTCCTTAGATTTTAAACAAATCCAATTCTTAGAAAGAATTTTAATGAAGTGTCTGTCAAGGTTTATGTCTGGTAAAACATGATCGCGGCCTTGTATTGCAGCATGCACTCTCTTCAATGTTGGTGGCAACATTTTCAATAAAAATGAAAAATTCACGTTGAACGCAATTTCCTGAGCAGAGATTCAGCCCATTCTGGGTTAACTTTTCAAGTGATTCTATCAGTTTTTTACTGGCTTACGACCGGTCTTTCAACTGCACTCACTTTTCCCGTCTTCAACGGCCTTCATTTTCTTTTTACTATGTACACATACACCGCCCCTTTCGATAACACCGCAGGCGCTGCCGTAACATTGACAACTTTTTCAACTGGCTCGTCAGCACAATGTTTTGCGAAAAAAACGTACAAACTCATCATAATCAATATGCTTTTTCTTTTGCAGAAAGTGCAGCTCCTCTTTGATGTTTTTTATAGAGATTTCGGCGATAAAGGTGCCATTTTTAAAAAGGGTTGTTCATGTACGATTTGTAAATCAAAATAGTTGTACCGTGTATAGTGTCCGGGTAACCAAACTCATAACCAGTGTTCCAAACCCCAAACAACACATTTTAATGGAACGCGAGGGTCACAGTTGAGGGACGAGAATAATGATATTCATGCGCGATCATAACAGTAATTCGGTCGATTTTGTGATAGTAAAATAATATCTTACCACGATGCGGAAATGCGTGTTTTGTAAGTGTTGAGAAAAGAAATGCGACGTGCGTGTACTTAGGTTTGAAAAAGGAGTAGTTGATTAATTTACTTTGTACGTCTAGGTTTTTTTTTACGAAGTATAGAATTGGATTCACCACGGCCAATGGTCATCCATGGAAGAAAAGATTAGGAAAGCACAGAGGACCCCCTGGGGATCTGAAAACGATCTATCTGCCGCCTCTTAAGTGTTGTTCATATTCTCTCAGTGGCCCTTCCGAGGATAATCATAATCCGATTTTCTCATGGAGTAAAATTCGGATTTGTGGTGGTTCTTCCAGGGGGTGAAGCCATTCAAACCAGTCGTCCGTTGCTGGGCGCTGACATTTGAATATTCACGGAATAATTATTAGTTTGGGGGTGATTGTATTACACACATAAGTCATTCGATACAAACAATCAGACAAAAGATCATATGTTTGGATGTTGGGGTGCTCTGTGCGTTTTTTAAATTTTGTTCCTCCCATGGCCACACAACGAATGAAATGACACACAAGTGTCGTCTGAATTTAAATAAACCGCCTCAATGGAATACATTTTTCAATAAGCGCGCATTTTCGCATTCTGATGAGAAAAAAGAGTAATCTGAGCACAATGATCCACGTACACTATTATTACACCTGGCCACCTCTAAACACACAATTGTATCACTACCGATTAGTGTATCATATGCAAAGCGGCACCCACAATATGTGGAAGAAGCGGAAGAAGCGCGAGGCAAGCCATTGCTTTCTATTGTTGGCTCTCTATGTTTTCTTTGTGTCGGGAAAAACATGGAAGACGATGAATTTCTAAAGATTGCGTATTCACGTTTGCCTCTATATCTATATAGAACCTCTTTGGTGTTACTGCGTACAGCTTCCGGGGTTCATCGGGAATCAGCCGCGATAATGCTGGAAGTTAAAACTCAAAACAAGTATGGCGGCTTTACATGGACACGATTCAACCACGGCCCCGATTTTGGTCAGGAACCAATTGCTTTGTTCCGAAAAGAGGACTAGCTGCAAATGCGGGACTACCCTAGGGGTATCAAATGCACAATCAAGTTCCAGTACCACTAGGGGTACAAATTCAGTTGTGATTGTGCCTGGTTCAATGATACAAATATGAATAATTAACCTTAACATATCAGCAAAATCACCCAAAGTGGTGTATTTTGTTCTTGCAGTAGCACAAGTGTTATTTTCTTGTATATTGGCTATTTAAAATGTGTATCTTTTTCATGTATGGAGAACAGGGTCCCGCAAGGGGTGTAACCTCACGGCAAAAATTCTCTTCAATTTTCAATTTTATTAATCATATAATACAGCAACAAAACAATAAAATAACTTATGTAAATAATGCAGTATCAGTTGAAAAAATTAATATGTTTACCAATGTAATCAAAACTATTTTGCCATACAAGGTGTAACATGATGTTTATAATCTATAAGTGGACTTTCAAGAGTGTATAACTGGGATTAATACTCGTGGAAAATATATTTAAATAGCACAGTAAGGATTGTCATATTACTGCTCTACCATTAGGTGTATATTTCAGAAAAACTACTGGCATTCAATTAGCTAGACCTCGGGTTTTTAATATTAGAGAAGGTAGGGTTTGTCAGGAAAAAAATGTGACAGAAAGTTGTATTCACGGAATTAACCAACAGGATTTTAAATTTCAACCATAGGATGGAATTTTCCACATAAATCTATTGAAATTTGACCATTTTCCCCCTCAAAGTTGCAAATGATCGGTCCAACGTCTGGAACATTAAACAAATGACGTGTGAGTTGGTCTTTGGTATTATACCTACAAGGTTGGAAGGCGACTTCGATTGAAGCGATACCCCTGAGATAATATTGGCGGACAGAGGACCTTGGTTGACAGTGACCTGCACATGTGTCATCTCTCTTAAGGACATAATACAAAGAATATGTATTGTATTGTATTTCTTTGCAAGGTTGAAGACGACATATTTGTATAAAAGATTGATCATCATCGCCGGGGCAAGAAACAAAGCGCTGTCCGGCGGTGTGCGTGAGCACTGTAGGGCTTGCCAAGGGGGGTGAAACCCATTCAAAACCAGTCCGTGGCTGGGCGCTGACATTTTGAATATTGCACGGAATAATTATTAGTTTGGGCTTGTAATACACACATAAGGTCAATTCGATACAAACAATCCGCCAAAATATCAGTGTTGATGTTGGTGCTATTAGGTGGTTAAAATTTGTCCTAACCATGGCCAACACAAACGAATGAAATGACACATCAGTCGTTTTAATTTAAATTAAACCGACTCATGTATTGATACCATCTTTTCACCTAAAGCGCGCATTGCATTATTGAGAAAAAAACGAGTAATATGGAGCACAATGAATCCAAGTACACTATTATTACACCTGAAGCACACCCAACCCCCTCTAACACATACATTAATTGTTCAAACGTACCGATTAGTGTATATGCCAAGCGGCACCCACAGTATGTGCAAGAAGCGGAGGCAGCCATTGCTTTCTATTGTGGTTACTTGTTTCTTTGTGTCGGGCCCACAAAACATGCGAGACGGTGTATTCTAAAGATTACGTACGTTTTGCCTCTCTTCTATATAGAACACCTGTTGGGCTTGTGCTTTTAAATTCGCGCTCAATCAGTATAAATAGCCATTGAATGTGTTGTAGCTGTATGTGGTGTCCTTCGCACCTCCGATCAACGTCAGTAGACCAGGTGCTAAGTTGCGTTTGTAAAACAGTGATGTCACATCATCTATAAACACACCATGAATAACACAAAAAAGTTATCAGGGCATGATTTTGACTACATTCAAAATGTAGTCGCTATTAAAATTAAACTAGGCGGTATTCATACATTACATACAAGCATTGTTGATGATATCCATCAATGTTTTCTATGTCAAAGGCGATGGCAAGGTTTACACACCTATCTTATAAATGGAAAACATTCTGAAACAAGTTTTCTCATTACGAATAATCGGTTGGTTCCGATTCTTGCCGATTGTGATGGCCAAAATTCGCAGAAATTGAATAGAATTGGGTGTGAAGAAATACTTTTCAGCACGCACCTTTAAAATCTTGTTGGGTTAATTAGGATGATACTAACTTATTTCCGATTTTTTAAACACTAATACCTTCTCTAATATTAATTAAAAAACGAGGGTCTAGAGAATTGAATGGACAGTAGTATAATTTCACAAAGATGGTCCATTAGGGGCCGGGTATTATTTTAACTGAAAATTGGTCCCGCCGTTAGGTCACTTTCAGAACCCTGGAACGAGATGGGTGCCCAACACAAATCCAAGACGGTCCCCGGTCAAACGTTCAAATTTAATCAAACTTTCATCCTTTTATTCTAACACTGGGCACAGTCTAGACACTAAAGTGAACGCATAACGATGTGGCAAGCACCGCGGATTTAACGAAAACAGCGACAAATACAACGGAGACAGGCCGGAACATGTTGTAATAGACAATATAATTTTACCACTTTTATGTGTTCGTATATAGTTTTTCAAAACATTCTCCAGTAATGATTGATCCCCAATCATCGATTGCGGAAGAGGTATTACGATCAAAGGGTTTCGCTGTTAATCCTTCCTTTAGTGCGGCGTGACAGTCTCCGAATGGATAAACGAGTGAAATCGGATGGTGGAAGTAGATATACTTCTCCTTATTTTTCCATGGGTCTCCCAAGGTAGTTGAGATACATGACAACCCGAGCAATTATCCATCCCTTCAAAAAAAGGCTTGTAGTCAGTTCAAGCTTATCTAGGCCCAGCGGGGCATATGGCTGCTTGGTTTAAAAATGACAATGAAAAAACTACGGAAGTTACTAGAATTACTATTTTAAAAAAAAAAGCTATGATGGAAAATACACACACAAAAATAGATATACGATCATTCATATGGTGGGCTCGGAAAAGATCGCTGTCTTACAAAAAATCGCCCCACTTTCTATAGGGACTTGTACAAGTAACCAAAAAACTGACCTGTTTAAATTGGGCAACAATTGAAGTCTCCTCATAGTTGCATGGTGGTTTTGGGGAGAAAATATGCCTACACCCAAAAACAGTCGGTCAACGGGCGTCATCAAAATCATTGTAAAATGACACAATTTGAGAAATTGATGATACCAATGGGATACCAAAATTAAACGTTGACAAATATCTTGATGGGCTAAAAAAAAGTGACTTAAATTTCAAGGTGTATACCCTTTTATCAAGTACGCGCTTTTTCATTCTTTGAACGAGTTTCCATTTTACAATCTTGTTCATAAGTCCTTGGAACACTTGTTAATATTGGCAGCTATGCAAGAGATACGGGCTTGAAACGCATTGTAACTATAACTTTCTTTCCATCTCCCCGTCCCATCCCAAGTCAATGTGGAAAATAACATGCAGCAAGATTGACCGAGTGTATCGTGCTTTGAATAGAGGGGGCAGGGACTAAATCTGCACAGTGTTCCAACAATTATGAACAAGATTGATCGTCAAGTCACGCCAAAAGTGAAATCACTATATAAAGCAAATCTAGGCATTTATCTCCGGGTTCAAAAGTCTGTAAAAGTATGCCAACAGTGGATAATATTCTGAACACTATTACATATAGCTTTGGAAACGAACATTGGACTTTGCTTTAGAAAGATTCGATTCATGAAGATATGGCGTGTTATATACCAATTTAAAACAATTATTTGTAACTTCGTACGCAAGATCACGTTTTCGGTACTACACTCACCGCATTTTTATGCAGAACGCGATATTATTTTTTATATATACCTCTACGTTTACCGTTTGGACCATACCGCGTCGTTAAAACAAAGCCCTAAAAAGGGAAAATCAAAACAGGAACGAAGGCTAGGTAAACAAAGTAATGGAGTTTGTATCAGATATTTTAAGACATCATAGGATATGACGGAGTTCCTAATATTATGATGTATTGGGATTTATATCCTTTTAGAAAGTAAAATTGGCCGCACTCTAGACTTCATAAGAGTGGGAGTTTGGAGTTAACTCTTGAAATATATTTCTGATGAAAATGCTTTTTATTACCTCTCGATTTTTTTTCATATACATTTCCACGAAACGTTTACCGTAATGTAAAGATATTGAGCGAAATGCGTCCAGATATTGTAAACATGTTGTCCAATTCTAAAAAGTTATGATGACAATTTGGACATCAGTTGTCAGTTGGATCAATAGCATTAGATTTTCTTGTGTTTGAGACGCATAACATAATATTAATCTTTCCAGCCATAATTTATCACTCCCTGTAGCGCTCAAAGTTCTCTTGTCACACCTATCAATTCTGTTCATTAGCAAGCAGACTCCGCCATTTTGTGATTTTTGGTAGCAGAATATTGATCACTTACACCATTTTGATTGCTGAACACATAATTACAAAATGCAGAAGCTGGTTATCCTGTTGCTCTTGGCTATGGTAGTGGCTATAGCCACTGCCGCTACCAAAGCGAAATAATGGCCAGAAAATGAAATTCAAAAAGGTGAGTTCATTTTCAATTCTGCGTAAAATTATCCAAAATGTAAAAGTAAGTAATTAAGATTTTGTCTTTAGAGAGTGCAGAAAATAATTTGACCCATCCTACCATTAACACGTGTGAAAAAATCAAATTAAAACTCTTTTTCTGAATGATATTGCCGATAACAGTGATCTACCAACATTAATTGTGCATTGGTTAATAGTTGCTTTTGGAACAATTTTGACATTGTCATGCAGCCTCAACAACTTCATACCATGCTTGGTTTAGACATCTTTAAAAGTATTGCCATTTGGATAAACTCCTGTTGTCATGCAACCTGTAGCAAAGGCAATGTAATGCAGGGTTTTTAATAATTCTTCCAGTTTGGACACGAATTTCCATTTTATCAAGTGTTTCTATTCAGTTCTTCTCCAATTCACAACTAACAAGAAAATAAAGCATATAAGTCTTGTTACCCCTGTCTTAACTGTAAACCGCCGCTCTTTCTACAGTTCCCTTCGTCAATCATGTACAGTCACTGTCCTCATGCAAGATTCTTCCCTTTTCGATTGATTTTTCTGGTATTCCTTAGCTCGCCATGATCTTCCACACGCTCGTGCACGGTGCACAGAGTCAAACGCCTTTCAAAGTCTCAAAGGTGATTGTAAAGTGTTGACTGCCATTCGGCGATTTCTTTATTATATTGCAAATACATGTTTGATCTACCTCTTCGAACCCGCTTACTCATTTCCCAACTTTCCATCCGACTCCATCGCAAATTCTGTTCAATTAAAACTCTCCCAAACACTAGATGTCGACTAATTCCTCTCGCAATTACTGCATGCGGTCAGATCACTTTTTCTTCGCGGGATTTGACAAAATTTCTCTTTCGTCTCTTTTTTGCTGGTTTGCTCTGTTTATCAGACTTGTCTGTAACACTGCCTTTACTGTATTAAGTCTTTATTCATAACATTTGGTACTTTCAAAGGGCTCCTTCATCCTCTTACCACCTGCTGCTTCTGCTGATTGAGCAGACTTTTACCACTTTTCTCGCGGCTTTTTTAAAAAACTTGTCTGGGTCCCTCTACTCAGCCCGTAAGGTTCTATTTGATTCTGTATGTTCTTGTGTTCGACCGGCCCTCTTTTTTCCTCCATGGCTCTCATACAGGCGCGTAGCCAGCCCGGTGGCTGGGTTGGCCAGTAAAAACCGAGCGGTTTAAACCAGGCGGTTTAAACCGGTTAAACCGGTTAAACCGCAAGGTTTATGCCGCCTATTTTGGCAGAAACTGGCAAAAACTAAATTTGTTTCCCAAAATGCTTTTGAAATTTTCAAAAATGGTAATTATTGGTTTAATATTAATCTCTGTAGAAGTAAGAATAAAAATTGCAGAACAAAAGTGGTTGAAAGTACAGTAAACACAACTTCTATCTCTCCTCTTAACTTGTCATTTCATCTATAAACATTAAGTTAGACACCATGTTTGTCCATAGTTTGTCCTGTCATGTACATATTGTCTCGTCTGCCCCCCCCCCCCTTGGTGATTTTGTATTAAAGTCCCCAGTGCAACGAGAGATTTCACAAATCAGGTATCCCTAAAAAATTCAAAAGTACTGATTTTTGCCCTGATGTATAGCGTTCCATCACAAATATCCCCATCTTGAAGGATTGAGCTGAGAAATGTTTCTTTCGTAAAAAAATTTGAAATTTCTAATTTCGTTATAGGAGCCCAATACGAATTCAGCCTATGTTTTACATGTTTTATTTTTTTCTTCAAAATCACCTTTTTCTCCCTTTTAAGACATTTCTGTAGCCAAATACAGGAAGAAATCTATTGAGAGTCAAATCTATATGAAATTACTATTATGACACAATATGTGGGTGCCTCGAAATCTCTCGTTGCACCTTTAAGTAACTTTTTTTACCCTTCTGCAGAGGGCACTGCCGAATTCACGCCTTGCGTTTAGCAGTGTCCTCGTCCCTTCACCATGTATGCATCTCAAAATACTGCTTGTATTGTAGTTTTCGTAATATTACACACATATATATGTAATAAAATTTGCAAAAGTAAGATCTCCATTAACCAAGTCTTAATATTACTTTCTTCTGTATACAACCAAATAGTTGCTCTTGTACATAAACCATGGTGATTGTAATATTAAGGTTTATCATTTGTTATTTTGTATACATGTTTTTGTGAAGAGACAAAAAAAATATGAAACTATTGAATATTGCATATGATACATGTAGTTTGATCTAGTACCATTGACTTTACTCAGGAAATAACCTTAGTGACAAGTGAAAAATGGGACTGAAATTCATCATGTAACCTTTAAATTTGATCTGTAGGCATGCATAAATTTCAAAACTAAATCTAAATATTAAATAAAGACTAAAACAAAAATGGGAATATTTTCGGCTTAATTGAAAAAAATAAAACTGATATGATAAAAATTCAAAAGTGATTATCAAGCAAGGAGCAATTTTATACAAAATTGTCACAGTGCACTTTTCCCTATCATTTTTCTTTCACTTTCCCAAATGTTTTTCTCTTTTTTGTGTATTCTTGTATGAAACAAATACAATAATGCAAGAGACACGTTGGACGTCTAGTTAAAGAGGGACTTCAGCGTATGACATACCCTAAATGCTGTGCCTGAGACCTTGAGACCTTCATAGTTTGGCCGGTTTAAACCAGTTCATGCCGGGTAAACCAGTTTGTAAAAACCGGTTATGGCAAAAACCAGTTTTTGCGCATTAAAAGCCATACCCTGCCGGTGGCTCCGAAGGGCAATTTCCGGTAGGTGCAACAAATGTCCGATCACAGACAAAAATTTCCCGGTCGAGGGCAAAAAGAATCCGAAAAGGGGCGATTTAACATGAAATATCCGTTTTTATTTCCCGATTTCCCCTCAAGATTTTTTCAGAGTGGGCACTCTGCCCCCCCCCCCCTTTGCCCAACCTGGCTACACCATGGGACTACTTACGAATCCAGTCGTTGCCTAATGGCATTCTTATAAGCACAACACTAAACAACAAAACTAAGTTTTTATTTGGTCATCAAAAATTGACCAACCTTGCATTAAGAGATTAGCCGTAAACCGGATTTGACATCCCGGCCACCAATGGCATAAGTCCTTCAATCATTTAACAGACCATTGTATAAAATGAATGCATTAGTTTCCAGTAAGCCGATTCGGTACAGGAAACTGTACCATGCTCATAATATGTTTTGTAATGGCAACAGAGGGCATTAACTCTGCATGGCAGGGGATTGAACCCATTCAATATCCCCCGTCCAAATATGCAAGGAGTCTCAGAATTTTGAACTACTATTAGAAGATCCTGTACATCGTGAGGAAACATCATAAAATGGTTTGAGTTGGTTTGTTATACAAAAAGAACATTTTAAGAGACAGAAAAAGCAGTTCAAAACCTTTCCGAATGTGTAGATCCCGAGCCCAGAATTGCCTCGAAGATTCCCTCGTACATGTAATCTTAACTCATAAACCGGCCGTGTTGTCTTATCCGATCCGATGGAATTCATTGTAGATTTTAGGTAATATGTCTAGTTCTCTTGAAGTAACCTTTCAGTTTTGGTTTAATGAAATATGCCTGGTTCATAGTTGTATATTTGCCCAGTGTGTTGAAATTTATCAGGCTGTTTTGGGTTAGGAAAGACGGGCCACCTGAAGGGCAACTACATTGAAGAGATTCAAAAGAGCTCAAGAAGCTAAACCTTTCTCCGGCAGAATTCCGAAAGCGAATGCTAACTGAAGGAAGGTCAGGGCCATGAAACCATCCAAAAAGTAGATGAAAAGATCGATATGGATGCTGTAGCTCACAAGAAAAAATTTACCGAGGACGGGAATTAGCCAAAACCCCGGGAACTCGAAGGAAACCACAGAATCAGTTCGTAAAGATTTGCGGCAGTCCGGGTGAGAGCGCGAGCGCCAGGGGAAAAAGCAACGAAAATGATCGGAAGAAGCAGGACTTCATGGCGAAGGTATCTGAGTTGAAAGAACGTATGGGATTCGACACCAGCAAAACAGACAGGATGGCATGGAAACAGGCGCAAATGAAGAAGCGACGCTCAATAATCAATTGAACATGTTGAATTGTGACATTGATTTAAAGATATACACTCTTGTTCCCTGAGCATTGCTGCAAATTATTATTTCCCTATTCATAACTGTATAGAAGCCGCAATGCTTCCCACTTTATCGCTGCATACAAGCAATACTTCCCTGTTTATCGCATACAAGTAATGCATTTTGTCCAAGGCTACCGACGTTCACGGCAGCTCCGCATGGGAGATGTTATGCAACATCGCCTCCTTTTGGAGATGTCGTCACCCAACAATGTTCAGGGAACATGGTACATAATCATGTATATTGGCTTGATCAGAAGATAGTCAAATGGGTCAGTAGGGGCTAGTCCATCTAGAAAGACCCTCGTTCCCCCTGTTCATTCCCCTTGTGACCTAGCCACCGAGCGCGCAGCGCGCAGCGCGAGCGCTCGGTGGCTAGGTCACAAGGGGAGTGAACAGGGGTAATGGGGGTCCTTCTAGATGGACTAGTAGGGATCAGTAGGTAACACTTTGCATGGAATAATCTTGCAATGTTTCAAAGCTATTCAAATCCATTTTCCTGGCATTTTTCAACGTATTTTGGCAGCATTCTATGGCGATAAAGTATTTGGAAGTGGTGTGGATGCCGGGTGTGGATGTGCCTAACCGTGTACACAAAATTTCAAGGCCGAGTTTATTTTAGACTATATTATTCCAATTATATTAAAATCACTGGTAAATTTTAAAGACATAATTATTGACCTGTCCACATAGATTTTGATTATAACTCTGCAAAATGACGGTCTCGTTAGAGAAGGCAAAGAGGGGGTCGACCTCCAAACAGTAGTAGTTAAGTTTACAGACCATCATCGCTCTTTTGGTTAGTTCATAACCTACAACTGAGATTAAAATGGTATTTAGCTTAGTCTACAAGACAGCCTCGACAAAAATACGAGATTGTACGTACAAAGTGTTACAGACCTCAACATCAATAATTATTATTTCCGGGGCCCACGTCATGTCATGTCACTGAATTTTGAGGAATCATGTACTTTTATACAATGGGACCTTTTTTACACAAACTGTATGATCCTTTGTGATTACCTTTTGAAATACTTGGCAACGTCGCTGGAATGGCATATTGACAGACCAAACCAAAAGATGAGTATGAATCCTACCCCAT
This sequence comes from Ophioderma brevispina, assembly GCA_023653785.1. Taxonomy (NCBI): domain Eukaryota; kingdom Metazoa; phylum Echinodermata; class Ophiuroidea; order Amphilepidida; family Ophiodermatidae; genus Ophioderma; species Ophioderma brevispina. The sequence goes on along the minus strand of JAMKCH010024347.1, from coordinate 17,728 downwards.
TGGTAGGCAAATAACAAAAGATTAATACCTCGTAAAATGTATATATCGTCGTGCTCTCTACTTGAAACATATGTTATTGCATTAACTAATAAATTGTGATCCTGATTCTATGGTACCAATATTTGTAAGAAAATCATATTAGTTTTGAAAAACTTGTCATTTCAGGGCAACCTTTAAAGGACCTATGAGGACCCTCAAACTTAACTGTAACTCTTAAAATTTCCCATAATTTAGGGAATCTTTAAGCAAAGTTGCAATTAAGTATGTTTTGTGAACAGGTCCCTGCTATTCATTGTTTTTGTTCTCTATTTAAAATTCGTTACTGTGACTATATTGGTATTCGAAAAGCAAATAACAAACAAAAGAAATACATTTGTTGATACCCGGTCAGGCACACAAGTGTTAATTGTTACGATGGATACGATAAAGATATCTGCCACAGCTATGCATTTTGTAACAATACATGAATTATATATTTGTATGCTTTTTGTACAAAAAATACTACTTAAATTATCTAATGATTGATTTACTCCTAATAACACTTTTGATGACACAGGGAGAGGTTGAACTTCGTTCTTTATTCAGTGGATTTGTTATCGCAGTTGCAAACAATAAATGCGGATATTCGTCAGCATGATCATAAAAGGTTGAAAGGGCATAATTACACTAGACTCTTCGCACCTATACTCTGTATGTACTACATGATAGAGAGTAGGTGGGAAGGGTATAATATAATTGTGCCGTTGATAGATACTCGTATGTCCGCAAAAGGTGGACTTTGGAGCTTTACAGGGTTAACTCGCCCATTTACACTCCAAATAAATATGTTGGGTAAAATATGTTATATGGTTTAATTTACATTGATTCAATCAAGAGACACACAAGTTTGGTAAAATGGTTAACCAAATAATTGGTCAATACCATTGTATACAAATAAATACAATTTTTCAGATATTTGGGTATAGATCCTCTGTTATCAATCCAAGAACCTATACTTGTCACTGAAATATACCATAAATTTATGGAGTGTAAATTTCATGATCGCTTATTTTGACCATCAGCAAGTCATTTGCCAAAATAAAAAATAACCAACAAATTTGCAGTGTAGTTCCAAAATCCGGTCAATTGGTTATTTACCTTTAGGGCTAGAAAAAGATTATTTACACTGTAAGAAATGTTGAGTAAAAAAGAAACAACCCTTTCGGCTGAGTAAAATCTTAGTCACACGGGAAAAAGTGAAGTCACTTGGCCGCCATATCGGTGCGGTCAAAATAAGTAATGATTTGCGGAAGACCAAGAACATGTACGTCGTAAATATCTTACTCCTTTTACTCACTCCATGCAATGAAATGAGAATGTCTTGCTGCATTATTTATTCTAGTCATTTAAAAAAAATAATAAATATTGATAACAATAAAAACATAGGATAGAAAATTAAATATTGCCAATCAAGATTTAAATTAAATTTTGCAAATGACACTAATTAAGTATTTCAAATCATTGCAAAGCATAGTACATTTTAGTATACCCATTAAACTTTCATCATTCCTACTTTGTTGGCAAGAAAAAGTACACGTGCAAAATGCTCACACTATTAAAAACTATGTACACAAATCACAAGTTGTTTTATCTTTGCAAATACTCATGTGGTACAGATTTGAAGAGTTTATAGCCAATTATAAATTGGGGTAAGAAAAGCTTGTTTTAAAAATATAACTCTAAATGTGAAGTTTTTACTCACCATATAGGGTTCTTACTATTTAGTCAACATTGAGTAGAATGTTTTTATAGAGTATAATTTGGACATTAACTACCTCGACTACATACAACCAAAAGTTGACAGACCACGAAGGGGGCACAACTGCCAATTTCAACAGACCTACGCTAGAACAGATGCCTTCGCTAACTCTTATTTCATGAGAACTGTGACCGAGTGGAACCAGAGACTGTCATCCACACTGACCCTGCCCAATTCAAAACTGCCCTGTCTGCCCCCCTGCTGTAAATTAGTCCACCCTCATCCGCACCTCCAGTCAAAACTCAGCCGAGTATTTTGGAGGACCAACCACCAAGTACCATGTATAATGAACTTCAAAATCGGGAGTGTGAAGGGACGAACCCGAACCTTAAAATAATTCGTCAAAATGTGTGAAATATTCTCGATGGTAATGTTGAAAGAACAAATTACGGCTTAAAAATATTCATTTTTAATGACGAGTTAATTATTTTAATTTGTTAGCTAAAAATTAATGGATGACCACATGTTTTTGATAAATCTTATGTATTGCCGGATGCCGACGAAAGCATGTGTCTGTGTGTATGTGCTTTTTTTGCATGTTTAATGATTTGCAGAATTTTGCCTGTGCTGTACGTGGAAAGGGGTGCAACACGCATATATAGGTACGTCCCGGAGTGTGCATGCGCTCTTGTTATGTTGTGGGTCGTGCATCATTTTCTTGTTTATTTTTAATGGAAACTTATTTCGGTTTTTTTTTTTTTTTTGCGATCCTATTTATCAAATATATAGAATATATTTTCCAGGCTTGTGTCGGTGTACAATCCGTTATTTCGGGTATGTTTCTTTCTTTTGAGCTGTTTTGCATGTCATCGCCCTTAATTTGGCTCAAGTTGACCGAGTCTAAGAAACGACAGTGTCATGACGTATATTAAAACTGATTTATATACGTATGTACATAATGTAATGGATCGTTAACCATATTGTCACAGCAAATTACTGCATACCTATGCATTCTAATAAATAATTAGTTTCATTTTCGGTGCCGCTTTTGCAAAGAAACGGAATCGGGCAACTCATTACACTTTTGATGCAGACGAATAACAATTATATTTTTTTGGAAATGGGCGCCTACGCGGTTTCTTGAACATGAAATAATAAATTTACTGGTGAAAATTTCCCTGTGATCCGGGACTGTGCTCAGCCACTTTGAATTTATTTTCTGCTTGAAACCAGAGAAGATGATGGTAACCATCTTCTCTGTTGAAACTGAGACGAAAATACTTGGTACATTCGTCTCAGGTTGAAACTGACCAAAATGTAGTCAAAACGGGTCACTGCTTTTAGTGCGCTTTCATCCAGCAGAGAAAGAGTAATACATGTAGTAATAAACGAACTTCAAATGACAATTTTAGTTATTATAATAGAAATGGATGTTTAATAACTTTATGACGTCACTTTGACAACTTATGACGTCAAAGACAAGACTCTACAGCATAACAACATCAGATGACGACGGGTGTGGATCACCCCAAAGTACTTCTGAGGTACGTAATTTCGAGTAGCGTAGAAGTTGAACTTTATACAATTTTAGTTAATTTTCAATTTGGCTATTCGCCCCACAAAACTTCTGTTCTGCGCGACGTGTACAAAATTCCAATATCGACTACTGAGGTCAGGTTCTGACTTCATTAACTAGCATCTAAGGATCAGGTCACCACAACAAAACCAGAACTATATTCCAGTTGTTCCGTTTTTCATTGTTACACAAATTAGAGCTATTCATATGGGTGGAGAACTGCATACGTGTATGAAATGAAATAGCATGGATGAATAGTTAAAGCAAACTTTGGATTTTGCGCCTTAATTGGGTGCAGACACTATTCACGCTTCAAAAAACACTAAACGAGGACGTGTGATAATCGGAGATAATTCGCAATAATTCAAGCAATTGGTTACCAAAAAACGTACAACCGGGTTGAAGCGGGAGCCCAAACTAACTCTTAGAGTGGGTCGATTGCTTTTATTCGATTATACAAATCGTTGGTTGGTCTCAGTTGTTAGACATTTGGGAGAGGTTTAGTGACTTAAAAACAACGAAAATGAACAGGGCTGTAGTTGCTCTTTTCCTTCTGGGGTTGGTTGTCGCCGCTTTAGCGGCAGAAGCTTCCAAAGACAAGATTAAGATGGAAAAGGCGAGGATGAAGAAGGCAAAAGCAATGGCAATGAAGGTATGTAACTTATTATATGATATAGTGCATGCACAATAAAATAAATAGAAGCAAGAAATGTAGCTAAATTTAATCTCTTTCGAATGATGAGCAACTTTCATTGCATTTAAACAATCGTCAGATTGGAAATCGCGAACAAGCGAATAGAAAGAAACTGGTCACAAGAAACATGATGAAATCGGCCATTTTCGTTTCATGCAACAATGGATTCGTCTAAAATCTGTTGGTATATTCGTCTCAGTCTGAAATGACATGGTAAAGAACCAATTTCAAGTGCTACATGAATTAAGTAGGCCCATGACTAGTGTGCGAATATTAGACAATGGTTTGTATTGGTACATCACCAATGAAGCCAAAAATAAGATCATTAAATAAAAAAGGCAAAGTACAGGTAACATTTTTTTTGCCTGGGAGTAGGTATTTGTTAGTGTATTAGCATGCATTAAAACATTGTTTCTGTAGAATTTCAAAGGGGGTGGTCTCTTTCCTAATAAGATAGTAGCAACCTAAAGCAAAGTGGTATGAGTATTATTAACCCTGTCTTACCATGGTCCTTACTAAGCCTTTTTGTAGCACCGTTTACCAAGGGCGGGTGGTAGTTACCATCCGGAATCCGTTGTTAAAGCACACGGTGACGCTTACTGATTGTGTACCAGTGAATAAGCTATGAGTCGTCTTCAATTGACCACCAAAATAAGTACCAATGTCCACCAGTATGGCATCGCAATAACGTCAAAGTCCAAATGAGCAAAATGGACATTTTCCCACAGAAACTAGGATAGGGTAAGGGTGAGAAAAGATTAACCCGGAAGATTTTTACGAAAGAGTTGACATTTGAAACCCCCCACCCCACCCACCGCCACCCTGGTAAGATAAGACGCTGGTAATAATTGACGTAATCTATTCGAAAAAAACTGGAAAGCAAAAACGTATACAGTAAACCGTAAAAGGGCCATCATGTAAATAGATAGTACAAATCAAAAATGTTGTTGTGGTGGAGGGGAATCATCCGTCCCCAAGCTCCAAAATCTAGAAAGAAGAACGTATATGAAACCCCAAAAGGAACATTTATACTGTTATTTTAATTAAAAAATCGAAAATTATTAAAAGGTAGTCCCGTATATGGCAAGCGGATTGAAACCACATCACCCCGATAAATTTAATCATTATTATGTATATTAATGAGTTCCTTTGCATTTTTGCTGAATTACGCATCAAGTTGTACCAGCAACATTTCCCTCCTCCACGATGTGGCATATTTGTCTATTAAATCACTAACTATATAAGCCCCGCCCCGCCAGGGGGATTTACAAGTTTTAACTTGCAGTATTTGTTGGTGTTTTTTCAAATGACGTGTAAACAGTGGTATTTAAAACATTTGTATTGCAGGAACGAACTCAAATGAAAAAAATGAAAGACATGAAGATGAAGGAAAAAGCTGAACGTGCAGAGGCCTTGAGTAGTCGATTAGTTCCAGGGGATTTACAAACTCCGAGGGCGACCTGAAAGCGAGATATTGCCGAACTGAAGAAAAGATGGGACTATCAGGACAACAAAATGTACGTCACAGAATGTGGTGCACAGCTACTTACGATGATTCTTTAAAAATCAATGCCGAAATGTTCGAAGATATGAGAAGTTTTGAATTTAAACTAAAATTGTATTGAGAGAAATGCCCTATATTCGGACTTTAAAGGCACCATTCATTGACGGTCTATAGAACCAGAAAGGAATGAATTTTCTTACGATGATGACTTGAGTGGATAATAGTTTGGTTGGTATGTCAATGAAAGTTCCCGTAGGATTTTGTGCTAAGTGATTTTCTGCTGTTTTTACTTCACTAGGGGACCAAAGATGTCAGAAAATGAGTGGAGTTGTAGTTCAAATTTCCGACTGCTTCCCCCTTCTCCAAATGGGAAAAATGTACTATAGGGGAGAATTGAATTCGAGTCCAAATTGTGTTTAAATGTACACTAACGCGTTCATCTCAGAATTAGAAAAAAGTCTATTTTGCCTTAGGTTCCGACCTGGTTAGGTAAAGCGCTATTAGGGGGAAGGAGGTACTAAAGCACTCACTCCTGAAAACGCATTTCCCATCTTAGAGGACATTGGAGCATGACTACTCAAGGATATAAATTAGTGAAAGATAAATTCCATGCACGCTGATATAATTTTGATCGAAAAAACCGTGGCAGTTTTGTTTTGCTTCTATACCCTGTTCACTAAAGACTAATGACTTTTGCGATGGGGGAATGTTTTAGTATTTTCCGGGTACCTTTTGCCAGTCTCTGTATACCATTCATTTTTTATAGGGAAATGAGATATGGAATCTGAATATCAGCAGGCAATTCATAAACATTATTCTAGTAAGTATATGAAAGATGGTAGTAAAATAAGTTCCACTGTGGTAGCCGCCAAAGGTCACTTGGAAAATGAACAACAACAATATTTGGACAATAGTTTCGAGTACAAAGAAAGAACGGATTACATTTTCTTGGGCTTCTGGAGGTCTCAGCCCCCAACCTACCACTTGAGTGTTAAATGGTTAAAAGGAGTATAAGTACAAAAGAATCGTGGGGTTATAATTTTCGATATGAGAACTTGGCAAGATGAAAGAAAACACTAGGTGATTCAAAATATGAAGCTCATTTAATTTGTGGAGCTCTAACAAGGCATTTCGTGATCCTAGGACCATCATTTTGTTTAGGTTCACTAGATATTCTCGAGAAACGTCAATTCTAAAATTCATTGATTCTGACGGTCGGTGCATTTTGATATTTATAAGCAAGTTTTATATCATGGGCTGCACCATAGGCCCCTGTATCCGTAAATGTAATTCCTTGTCCCGTTTAGGACCAGGAAAATACAAAAGTGTGAAATTTATTCCAGGATTAGAGTCGAAGCGACGTAAGATTAGGTCATTAAGCATTATTACAATCTTATCATAAGTGGAATTAACAATGAGAGGACGACGATACGATACTTTTACCTATGGTTAAAGCTTGTGAAACAATAATGACAAGAACCTAGAGACTGGTGTGTAACTGAGTCCTCTATATAAAGAGTCTCCTAATTATGACCGGAAAAACATTGTTGGACACCTTTCGAACCTAAACACTCTAGATTAATTTCATCCTCCTTCCAACCTCCTGGGATAAGCTTAGTTGGTAATAGCGTCGTGCATGCATGCAATACGAAGGTCGCCGTTCGAATCCGGCCAGCGGCACATGTTGTTTTGCACACACTCGTATACGCTGGCCATCTTAGGGAAAGATTAAGAAAATGGACATCATGTTGACCTGGAGAAACCTAAGTGTTAAAATTTTCAAAACAAGTTCTATGTAGATGTTGGTCGTCCAACTGTAATGAGTATTTTTCCGTCTTGTTGCAGAGGAATTCATGGCAACAGTCCGGGCTCTCAGGGAGGAGCGACTCCGTGGAAACCGACACACGCAGGAGAAAAGGACGTGAAAGAGAGAGGAGGAACAAAAAACTTAAGAAGCCATGAGAAGAAGAAGTCTGACTACGAGAGTAAACGCGCCAGCAAAAACCCGACGAACACATAGATAGTCAAGCACTATATTAAGTAACAAAATAATTAAATACAAAGGGTAAAATTTTTTTTTTTTTTTTTTTTTTTTTTTTTTTAAAAATCCCTGTAGACCAAGTCAAACACTACTCCCGATTCGAAAAAAAATAATTAAAAATATGAAAAAAGGTAATAAAGGTGACGATAAAGCCAACAATGAGAATGGTTGGTATCCTGTAATCCTATAACTAGGCGTAATAATTCGATTGCAAATACAAACTTTCTCAGTAAAACTCAATTAAAAAAAAAGACCCAAAAAGTAGGTGTGTTTACAGGTTTTTTTACCAGCTGTGTTAGAGATCCCACCCTGAGTCTATTACCAGAAATACAGGAATTAATATTCAACATGTGGATCTATTCATATGCCACTTTCTTTTAAAACATTTCTTGTCTGTTAATTCAGGTTTTGGATTGTAAAAACATTTTTTAATATTTCTTTTATTAGGAAAATTCTTAATGCTATTCGCCGAAATTGATAGGGATAATCCGGGTTAGAATTAGTCCAGGAAAATAGATCGTCCGAAAAAAAATCACCATCTGCATATTGAGACTTCTATATGAAACGTTTCCCTAAAAGAGCCAATCATACCTTTAAACTTGATTTACTAGGTATACAAAATTTCTGTTTAGTTTTATAATTAAGGTAATTAAGGCAAATCTGATATCGTAAAACTTTCCCATTCGGTAATCCAAAGTGGTAAGAAACAATGATAAAATTGTACTCAACTCGGCGTAAGGTTTACTCAGATGATTGTACTCAAAAAAAATGCCTGTCCCCTTTCAACACTACCTGAGTAAGCTAATTTTAGAGGTAATAAATGTACTTTTATGAATCATATTTTACTTGTATCAGAGTATTCTAAAAATCATTGGGAAAAAAGCACACGTTGGAGGGAAAACAAAAAAGGAACAGGAAAACCTTGAAGGTTATTTTTAAGGATTTATAAACAGACATGGTTTGTTTCACCCGTTCACCATTGAAGTAAACTATTTTTAGCATGTATATAATCATGAATACTATTTTTTTGACTGTATCAAGTATACTCAAAATCATGGAAACTAGCATATTCACCCTTTGCAAGGTTCACCATTTTGCAGGTAGAGCTTTGCACAAACATCGGAATAAATGAGGGGGGGGTTATATCAACAATGTATGCCACTATGTTAGGTCATTGTTCGAAGCAATCGAACCCAATTCGAACTGTGTGAAAATGGTTCCATAATATGGACATCCAATCGAGGCTCTCCTTGTAAATTTATGGTAAATCTGTTGGAAAGGAAAACATGAAAGACACCGAAAACATACAGGTTATTAGATATTCTAGACAACCTGTACGTTACCGTATAGTTTCATTCAGCGTTTGTGGTCAAGCGCATCAATCTTGCTTATATTTTCTTTTGTGTAAAATGGTTTTGGGTATATGTGACTTGGAATATTTCAGTACATAATGGCGCAATGAGACCAAAAAGTACTTTATTTCGTACATCGAATAATAAACAGCGATCATGTTCGGAGTCACAAGTGTTTATTTCCACACGTGTTAACCACCACGGCATAAAACTAATGCCACCACACGATTCTTGAATAAAGCAATGAAATCAGGGATAAAATAAGTAATCTAAATTAAAGACCAGAGCTAGTGTCCTAGATTTATGTGTTGTATTGTATTATTTAGGGTCTGTGCATGTAAGCTCCTATCATACTGCTTGTAGACCTCTTTGAAAAAAGGTTAGAACTTTTTGTGCGTAAACCCTAGTGGTTCTTGAAGGGAACCAAAATAATTAGTTCAGCTTCAACCCCTTTTTGGCCTCGGCAGAACATGTGTTTCGTGTAAGGATGTAATTTTGTAGAACAGTGGAGTTTCAAGAGATGTTATTTCTAAAAGTTCTGAAAATTGCCTAACTCTAAATCGATATTTATACATTAAAAATACCTTTAGGATATCAGTTTATTACGGCGGGTAATATTCACTGAAAACGCACAACTAAGCTGTGTGATATGTCAAGGCGAAAAAAATTGTATTTAGCCAACAAAATGGTTAGTTTATGAGATCAGTCCACCAATTCTTTTTAGGTGGAATAACGCATATTATTAGCTCGTTTATGAGCATGAAAGATATCCGTCATAAATTAAGTTTAGATGAAATGCTATTATTTTGTTTGGATCGGATTTTCTCGGATGTTCTTGCTGTTCAGATAAGAGATTAAATAAAATAAAAACCTGTATATACTGTCACATGCATGGTGTTAAAGATATAACAAGTTAAATGCAAACAAATAAGGCAAAATCACCGTCCGTCCGACCGTCCTTTGAAAAGTACAATCTTCCCTATAGAATGTGTTTAAATACATATTTGGCAGATGTTTCACTAACATTAACTTTCAAGCAATATTATAAAAACTAATGATTGGCTAGAGGTCAGACGGACAGAGCCGGTGTGAAAGGAGATGTGCTCCGGCAGGTACCATAGTCCGGGCTCCGGCGGACTATATCTCCTGCCACACCGGTCTTGGTTACAAAAAGAACAAAAAGCTGATCAAAGACATGAGTCGTCAAGAACAAAGGAAATGCCTCACCGGACTGTAAAGGATGTAGGTGAGGAAGACATGTGCACTGGTCTACCTTTTACGGATGTGGGAAACAAGGGCAATGGTTGAATTGGGAGTCTGTCACGCAGGTCGACACCTCCTGGAAGAAATTTTGTATGTCTAGACGCCAGAACTGCTGTATTTCCATATGCTGTAGTTCACGATCAACTTCCCTCCCCTGCCAATCTGAAGCAATCTATGACTCTGCCAATTAGACTCTGCCAATTCATTACAAAGCGGAGATACAACTGGCGCCATGACCAAACAGTGAAAGTAATCTCCACATGTCTGGCACCGTAGGTCGGAGGCAAACCAGAAAAAAATCATCACACCTGAAAATCTGAATCCATCTCAACAATAGCCTTTCGCACAGCTGATGGCACAACCTATCGAAATCCAGTCTTACCAATGCGTAAGACAGAGACAACCAACATTAAAGGCCAATGACTGGATATTCCTGATGGATGAGGAACACAAACATATAGTGTTCCCTATAAATCACTGAGACGGCTAAGAGACCAGATATCACCGTCTTTTCTACCAAAACAAAGACGGTAATCATTATAGAGCTGACGGTCCTTATGGAGGAGAACATATCCAATGTATGCTAGAAAGAAGTGCAAATACCAAGGTCTATAGTGGCTGACTGAAAACAGAGGATGGTCTATATACTACTTTCCAATAGAAGTAGGAAGCAGAGGTTTCTGCAATATATCAGTCAACAAAATGTCTGGCATCCTTGGGCATTCTTAAAGGAAAGAGGAAGGGAAGGATATAGCTGATAGCAGCCAAAATTGTACTCAGCTATGAGCTATGTCATCTGGCTCAGCAGAAGTTCAAAGGCATTCAGACAGATGGAGATACAAGCAACTCCAGTAATATGCTAAAAAAAAAAAAAAAAAAAAAACCAGGTTTGACAAGCCAAAGTCTGGTCCAAAGCCCAGAGACCTCAGAACACAGTAATCTAGACAGAGATACTGCATAAGGTGAAATTTTCCCAACTAAGTCACCTTCACAGAGAGCGATATACCAGGAATGCTTATCTTAAAACGGATAAAAGTCGGAGGCTCCGAAGGTGACAGTGGACACTGGTGTTCTACCAATGAACTATTCCTCCTTAGTTTGCATTAAATGGCAAATTTTAAAACGTTGAAACTTTAAAACAGTAGAGTAGCAAGTGTGTTAAAATATGACAAAAAGTAGCACATTTTTCCTATTTTTAAAGGAAATATCCATGGGGGTATGAAAGCCCGCTTTAAGCCATCGCATCAAAGGGAAAAAGATGCTCGGATAAGGACATATCGGGGAATTAACTGATTTCCAAATAAACAGTAGATATTATACCTTTCAATTGTGTGGGGTATGACAAATTTCACATTTTCTTAAAAATTAATAATTTTTTTATAAATTTCCTCTGATTATTAGTGACTGGTGGATGTACATCATATTATATACATTGACTCCGCAAATAACAGTGCTGTTAGTATTCATTAAGTCGCCTGGTATGCAGCGGACAAAGCACTGCATATTCCTTTTTATCTAGACGTGCAGAGCCATTGTTACTGGCCATGCAGGTGAAAAGATATCGGGTCTTTTTCGATCCCCACCCGGCACCCTGATTTAGACAGAGCTATCTTTTTCTCAAAATTAATAAACCTTATGGAAACGAAAAGTCGTTTGGCAGACTGTGACCTATCAATTTAAAGGATATTGATAAGGATCATACTCGCTCCGTTAAAAATAGAGATCACCAAACCCGTGGACACTGTTAAAATGTTTTTTTTTAAAACCGGCGTTTTAACTGTTAGTCAGGACTCGAAAAGCTTCGAAACGTGCAAATTACTGTAAAAAGGGACTCGAAACGTGCAAATATCTAAAAAGCGTAGTTTTAACTGTTGTGAGTTCCAGCTGCCAGTCAATTCGCCGTTATTCTAATGAACATTTTAACAGTGCACTGGATGAGCTCACCTCTGCTATCAGCCAACTAAAGAGTGGAAAAGCCCAGAGGCCGGATAATATACCAGCGGAGTCCCTGATGCAATGCGGCCCGCGATGTCTAGAATGGCTCCAGGGAGTTCTACACATGTGCCTTACCAACACGGGTCCTTACCCAAATTTGAGGAGGGCCCACCATCATCGCACTCCCAAACCAAACAAGCCCTGTCGACAACCCTAAAACTACCGCCCCACAACTGTGTGTTCCCTTTCAAACTACTTGAGAGGCTGATCCTGGCCCGGTTGGAGCCAAGTCGTCGAATCCCATTGCCTGACGAAAACAAGCAGGACTTTCGCCGTCGTAGCCGGGGCACTGTCAACCAGATTGTAAAATTCACAAATGAAATTGAGGGCGGAGAGCTTTGGAAAACTTAAGGGCAGGCGTCCTCTTGGTGGACCTTACTGCATGCAGATATGACACCGTGTGGCAACGGGACTTGGCACTCAAGCTTCTCAGGACCATCCCAGATCGTCACCTTGTACAATTCAAAGTAGTAACATGCTTTCAAACCGTATAGTTTGTTCTTTAAAGGGACATAATTTGATCATGAAAAAAATTGACATAATGAAAAGGGCCCTTTATGAAATAACTTCCCATGAGTTGAAAACAATTTGGATTTTACATCTGTAAAAACAGTTAAAAACAGGAAAGTTCCGGGGGGTGGCAGTTTGTGTCAGCTTTACCAAACTCGAAAAGAATGTTGTCATCAGCTCACAGACCATTGCTATTGCATATGCACTAATCCCAGCTAATCCATATTTCACTGCCAGATCCCAATATTCTTACTACAAGACTAAAAAATTCTGTCATCAGTCCATGAGCCGAGCAAAATTTCGGTTATCCTGCAAGGGGACAAAACGACACTGATTATGCAGGCATCAGTATAGCATGGCCTACAAAAAAAGCCATAATAGGCATTTTCCGGAATGGTAGCTATAGTAGGTATGGGGTAACCAAGGTTGACACGGGGGGGGGGGGATTTTTAAATGCTTCATCATGTTGAAAAGTATATACCACATTAGTTGTCTGATCATAAGGATTCCAAAAAGGTATAGTTGGGTACTACTACAGCCTAAAGTTTTGGAGGTTGTTAAAAGTTATAGGCGAAAAACAGCAAAATCAAATTAAAAAGTTACTCGGATTTTTATAAAATATGGTGCATATTATTGGCCCAGAGCTCATAGGATTTAAATAAGGCATAGTTTGACTGTCTAAAATGCTTAGGTACCACAGGTAGGGGGGGCAACAAAGGTCTAACGTCAAATTCTATTTCACTGGGGTGTTTGAACACTTTTTCATCTCTAACTTTGGTAGTAAGCATTTAAAACACTCAAAACTATTCCTTATTTAATCCTTAATTAATTGATTGACCTTGTTTCGCCCACGTTGGTAAGTTAAGCATTTAAAAAAACTCAAAACTATTCCTTATTTAATCCTTGAGATCTGAACCACTTTTTTAACCAACTTTGGAGCAATTTTTTTTTTTAAAAATTGACCCTTGTACAACTCGCTGAATTTAACCTTTGATCTTTTTTTGCTCCGGTTTAACATGAACTCCAAAACTTGGGGTTGTAGTAGTACAAAAGATACCTGGTTGGACATTATACTTTTAAACATGACCGGATCATTTTAAAATTTTGACCCCTGTGTAATCCTTGGATTGTCCCCTCACTGGTTGTTAAAGCTACCATTCCAGAAATGCTACATCATGCATTTTGTGTAGAGGGTAGTGTATTGAGGGTGAATAATAAGTATCGTTTTGTCCCCTTTCAGGATACCATTTTGGCTAAATTTCTTGAATGGCTTAAGGACTATCAGGGTGTGAAAAAATCTTGCTTTTCGGTTCCAGGAAAATTGCACAAAAGGCCACCACCGGAACTATTCCTGTTTTTACTGTTTTTACAGAATGTAAACATCCAAATTTTTTCAAATTCGTGGATGTGATTTCAGTAAGGAACCTTTTCATTATGTCTATTTTATTCATCCATTATGTCTCTTTAAGGTCCCAGGAAGGAAATGCAATAGAATTGATGTGGTTTGTGTCAAGTCTACAAGGAGGACCAGGAAGCATCAATATTTGGGCTGGTGATGAAACCTAGTGAAACATTGATTTTCAGAGAGTATAGAAAAAATTCCAGGTTGCTGGGGTGAATCTATTCATGACACTGACTGAAAATCAATAGTTTCACTCATGATGTCACTGGTTGTGTATTCTTTTTACTGGCACTGTTTATTGGAATCGAATGTCCCGTAAAGATTTGGAGAGTAGGGGTTTTCATCTCAGTTCTGGGACCTTAAGACCAGTGAGGGGTTATTAGAGCAGTCGATGCGTCGTTGAGAATGGAAGTCCCAAAAGGATCAGTATTGGCTCCAATGTGGTTCAACGTGTGTATCAGTGATTACCTCAAACAACATCTAAACAATATGACGACGATCTTGCCCTTCGTTAACTAGGACAGAAGATTGACCTGAAGTAGAAAAGTGCACTAAAACTGCAGATATGGCCTATACTTGCTGCATATCTCAAGACATGGGACTCAAGCTGAGTGAAGCCAAGACTGCCTTCCATCTTACCGCCAAAGAGGCTCATGGCCAGCTTCAAATCAAACCTCATGAAGCGCCTCTGCCATACCATCCTACACCAACTATCTGGGAGTCGAAGCTTGATCGACAGCTTACTTACCAGGCAGCATCTCGAGTATGTATGTGCAAAGGTTTCCTTCGAGAATAACCTCCTGTGCCGCATTGCGGGATATAGGGTTGCACCACCGCCTTGGCTCTGGTCTGCAGCGTTGCTGAATAGCTGCATCAGCATGGTGCAATAGCTCTTCACACAAAGAAGCGGGACACAATACTCAACGAGAACATGAGAACTATACTGGATGCTTCGTCCCACTCCATCTGCAGTTCAACCAGTCTTCTTCTTGCGTATGAGGCAGCAGCTAAAAATATTGTAAACGGTGGAGCCAGTTCACCGTTGATTGGTTGGGTTTGACACGTCTATGTCCACCGGGGACGAAAAGTAGGGCACTCACTGAGAATGTGATCTGCAGTCTGTGAGGAGAACCACATTGGCAGGCTGGCGATGGCCGGCCGCAGCCCCCTTCGGTGCATATCGCTATTGAAGCGACCGACTCCTGCATGTCGTGTGCGAATCCGGTTTAAGATGACCCATTTCTGCGTGAAAGATATTGCTACCGGGGGGTAGTTCTGTCAGAGGTGTAATAGTGAGTTGATCTGGTATTGAAGTATCGTGCCAGGCAGTATTCCATGTCTGTACGATGTTGAATAGGGAGCTGGCCAGTGCTTTCAGGCATTGCATCTGCTGTGCTTCGGAGAGGGAACAGACAACATAAACTGGGTGAATAGTGTGAATAAGGCTCTGGTGGACAACACGCACCTGCTGCATAATACTGGCAAAGAATCACACCACCTCGGCAGACAGAGACTGCGCTCTCGTTCGACCTTCTTTCGCACAGGATGCTCAGATCTCCCTCCAGATCCCAAGTTCCAAATCTTACAGGGACATGGAACACTATTGGCATAGATACCCCCCGACCAGATAAATCACTATCACGCCTATGCCAGAACTCTCCACGTCCTGGTTAGCAATCTTCCATTAAATGAATGGGTCACCTTGAACAGGCTTCGGATATGAGTCGCATTTGGCAAATCTTTTTTCTGGATGAGCTAGAGTAGCCAATCATAGTATATTATGTAATAAGGTACAAGCTCCTACTAACAATGAATGTATACCCCTGGGTCTCCCGGGGTTGAACAAATGTTGGGGAAAAAATAAAAAGTCAACATTGCACAAAACCGTGCAATTGTGGCCAAAGTCTTTTTTTTTTCTAGATGAGCTTGAGTAGCCAAAGTAGGTATATTGTAGACGGGAAGCCCCCATAACAATGACCCATTTCTCTGGGCCATCCCCTGGGTTGATAGGGGTGGCACCAATCCTTAATTATCGTTTACCGGTCATGTTCTTCATGTACCAAAAATCATGTATTGACCAAGTAAGGGATATTCCTAAATTTACCAATTTAGAGGGCATTCCCTTCAATTGATCAATTTAAAGGGTTTTTCTTCATTTACAAACAAGGGCAATTCCATCATTTACAAATTAAAGGGTTATTCCTTAATTGATCAATTAAAGGGTTATTCCTTAATTGATCAATTAAAGGGTTATTCCTTAATTGATCAATTAAAGGGTTATTCCTTCAATTTACCAATTAATGGGTCATTCCTTCATTTAGCAATTAAAGGGCCATTCATTTACCTTTTAAAGGGCCATTTACAAATTAAAGGTCTATTCATTTACAAATCAAAGGGCTATTCCTTCAATTTAATTAATGGTTCATTCCTTCATTTAGCAATTAAAGGGCCATTCATTTACCTTTTAAAGGGCCATTTACAAATAAAAGGTCTATTAATTTACCAATGGCTATTGCTTCATTTACCAATTAAAGGGCCATTCCTTCATTTGCCTTTAAAGGGCCACTCTATCATTTACCAATTAGTCATTCCCTTCATTTATTTACCAATTAAAGGGCCATTCCATCATTTACAAATTAATGGACTATTACTGCATTTACCAATTAAAAGGTCATACCTTCATATTTGCCAATTAAAAGGTTATTCCTTCATTTACGAATTAAAGGGCCAGTCGTTAATTTACCTTTTAAAGGGCCATTATATCATTTACCAATCAAAGGGCTATTCCTTCATTTATCAATTTAAATGGTCATTCTGTCATTTACCTATTAAAGGGTCATTCCTTTAACTATTAAAGGGATATTTCTTAATTTTCCATCAAAAGGGCAGTTGCTTCATTTACCATTCAAAGGGAAAGTCTTTATTTTTTTCAATACTCCCCTGCGACGTCTGTTGGAGATGAGGAAATAACAAAAACATCAACATTTTCTAATATTGTTTTTCCTAAATGATCTGTTGGACCAAAATACCTATGCCATCCATGTTTCTGGGGTGCTCTTCTCTGTTTCGCTCCTAGGTGACCTTCTAACTGCCCGTTATTGGTAAAAAGGTCAATCTCAAATTTTACCGGGGCCAACATTGAAAGTTACTCTGACTATATTTTAAAAACGTGCATATTATTGCCTGAGAAAAGAGAACTACCAAAAAGTATAGTTTTGGTTATGTTAAATGTTTAATTACCGAGATAAAGGTCGAAGAAGGTCAATGCCAATTGGATTATGTTGCCCTATGACCTATTTTGCCACTTGATAACGTTAATTGGGCCTATGCATTGCAGATGCTTCAAACCATTCCTTATTTTGAAACATTAAGGCAGATTGTTTTATTGTTTACCAAAATTAGAGCAACTTCCGATTTTGACCACTGCACAAATGGAAATTGACTTTTTTTTTACAATTTTAGCCATTTTTACTCTATAACTTAAAGTCCAATGGTTATGGATCGTACAAACTATAGGGCAGCCTATATATTTGTGTAATCCTTCTGACTAGACGGACGATATGGCATACCTTAGAACTTAAGCATTAGAAACGATATATTTGCCCATTTCAAATCTAAAATGTCAATTGCGCGAGTTCACTATATCAAGACTG
>JAMKCH010024346.1:0-27224 GCA_023653785.1 Ophioderma brevispina | reverse complement strand
TCGGCCGGGATTTTATGCTAAAACATGTTCACTGATTTGATTTTGCTCAGAACCAGGCAGTCCTGAAAGTTTTTTTTTGTCATTTTGCACGAATTTTAAAATATTTTACGTTCAAATTCCAGTCTCTTGTCAAGTATATTTTGGGTTTGATTTTCGCTTCCAAAGTGGTAAATGATATCGCCATTTCTCACAAAAAATCAATTCTTCTTGAGGGTGCATACGTGTCTAATCTTTTATAGGTTTGTTACACATTTAGGCCCGAGTTTACCAAATCGGAGTAATTTGGAGAGAGAGAATTGGCTTTGAAGTGCAGCAGTCGTGAATGCATTTACGTAAACAGTCATTTGTTTTATGATAAATCCTAATTAAAAGAACTATTAACAGGAAACTTATTTGAAAAACATTAAAAACATTTGAGCGAGGAGGCACATAAGACATATTTACAAACAAACAAAGACAGCATTTTAGCCTGAAAATGCCTCTTGTCTAACAGAATAGGGCTTCCAATCACAAATAAAAAGGATTACTCTATGTTGCGAAACGAAACGAAACGCCCATTGGATTACACGCTTTTATTCCCGTTATATGAGTGACCAAAAGGAAGTTACTTACAAAAATGATGAAACTCTCTTTGAACTTAGATTTGAATGATTCAGTTGTTTGTTGTGTTTTCAAATCATTTGTTAACTTATTCCATCCTTAGGATCTTGTGATCTAACTGATTTTGATGCAAATTCGGTTTTGTTTTCGACGAGTTCGTAACTATCAGCATTTCCCATAGGATAACGATTGGATTTTTTAGGAAGTAATAATTAAATACAGCTTGTAGGTTCGCCATAGTAAACTTGAACATAAATATGGATAGATTGTATTTGTAGAGATCATAAACAGTAAGGATCTTCTGATTACTAAACTATGGGCTATTATGGGCCCTAAAATGAGAATTTGAAATATTTCTTACCAATTTTTTTGTTGCAATTTTAGTAATCTATCCAGATTACTCTCCATTTGATAAGTACTTTCCCATGCAAGAATCCTATGATTATAAGGTAGAATAATTGAGCAATAAATACTAAGTAAACTATTTTAGGGATAAAATATTTTAGCTTACTAAGGAGACCAACATTACTTGAAATATTAGATACCGCTTCAATGTGATACTTAAATGACAAATTCTCATCAATAATGATTCCTAGGAACTTCACCTTATTTACTCTGGAGATATTTTTGCCATCCAGAATAACAGTTGAATTGCTTTTAAATTTAGAGGGTTTTTTCGTGGTGTTCCCATGAGCATATATAGTTGGTTTTGTCAACATTACTTTTTGGAGTTCCTTACTCACCATTTGTATTTTACTATCCAAGTCTTTGTGAGAATATAAGATTGTTGTGTCATCTGCATACAATACAAAAGTGGTTGGTTGTATCAAAGGCCTTAGATAAGTCTTAATAATAAATATATAGATATGTAAATGTGTTGTGTATAAAAGAGCTAGTAACATCAAGTAACGTCAAGTTTGTGAATAAAAACATTACGTAGAAAGGTTTCTAAGGTCATTGCCTGCATCTCTGGAAAGTTTCTAAGGGTTTACAATGTTTAAAATGTCGTCAGTAGTTTCGTCTTGCTGAAACCGTGAATGACATTACCATGGATTGCATCGAATGCAGGAAATAAAAGAAGTCATCAAAATTAGAAAGAGGAGCGGCACAACCATAAATAGAGATTAGGGGCAGTATCAACTCACACATGTTGTTGATGAATTGCTGATCTCCATCGGATGCAAATAGTGGCAACCTGGTTGCAAGGCAACGATCATTTAGCATCCGATCGGCAGTTACATCAAAGTGTTGAGAAAAGCAACTGTGGTTGATGAAATATCCACAAGTAAGTAAACAATTTTGATCAGAATGGAGAACCTATCTAATCAAGGTATTAAAGAATTTTGAATAAGTATGTGTTCATAAAGACATCAAAAAACTAATTATTTAGAATAAATGTTGTCAATTTGAATGCACGCAGGACTTCGGACGGGTTATATACGAGTCTAGACATTTTACTAAGAGCTGGTTGATAGCATACTACTTGCTTGATTTGATAAGAGCAATTAGCTGTATACTCCTTGCCTGGTCAAAAAAGTCCCCACACATCAAGTATAGGGTTGCTTTAATATGTTGTATGTCTGCCACGCTTCTTGCTGCATTCAGATCATTGACTTCCGGTTTAACAGTTTGGGGAATTCTCACCCACTCTGTCTTTTATTTATGTTGCTGGTGGAGATGTTCCGTTGGTGAAAGTCGCCAGTTGTGTGTGCTCTGGCATTATCTTGCGCGAAGACAATGTCTTTATATTTTCTTCTTCATGGAAGAATCACAGGATTTAAAACCTTATCAATGTGGCGGAATACCACACCAATCAATTACCGATTGTACACCATATCCACCATGCTTCTTAAAGTAAAGTGTCATCCTGTGGACTCTGACCCTCTATCATTTAAGTCAAAATAAAATCATCAGTGAACAGAAGTTTCCCTTTCCCTTCCACCACGTCAGGCAACATTGGGCAAGTTGCAGATATATTGGGATCTTGACGAGTGATTTATGGGACTTTAGACGACAATTAACTGTTGATAATAAAATATGATTGATTATTACAGTTTACTCTAATTGTCTGTATCCGTTTAGCAATAATACTGAGGACACGATCACCTCTATCTAATGTTATATAGGGCATCCAGAGCCTTCACTCGTTCACACTTCTAAGAAGAAAGCGGGTCCATCACATTATCATAGTCTCGCGTCTTATTCTACTATGTATTCACTTCACGCTGTGATAATCCGGCTTCCAACACACAGAGGGCACGTGTGGTCCAGTGCAAAAGAGCAGGACTCATGGTCATTAGTCCGCTGAAAGTTGTCCTTGGGCAAGACACTAACTCTCTTGCCTCACTTCAGCCAGATGTATATGAGGAGCTGTTAGGGGTAGTCATACTGTCTGCCGTTGGCTGCCGAATTTTCAAGCTGTGAAAATGTGATATATCCTAGTGACAGCGGAATAAATGTTAACTTACTAGCTCTTTGAGCCAATAATGAATAAAATGTATATTTGAGGGGGGGGGGGGGCGAGGTGCAATGGTTAAGGTCTTTGTCTCTGGTGCAGAAGGTCCTCGGTTCAAATCTCAGTTGAACAATTATCCGCTCTCCCCATTGCATCTATTTCGATAAATTAATTCCCTGTTGTCGGAGAACAATGGACTGTTCTGTAAACCCCGGCGTGCTATCTGTGGCCCCCAGTTGTCAGCGTAATCTCCATTATTCCAGCGGTTAATGCCAAGATAAGCCCGATATTAAAATAATAAAGCGCTATATAAATACTTGTATTTATTTTAACAATCCTGCCTTTTTCAAACTCTGAACACTAGAACTTACCCATTCAGATTCAGATTTATTTATTTCCATCTCAACAACAATGCATAACAACAATATAATTATATGAAAATAGACATAAAATTCAATTGAGATGAGGATACCATAAGAACGCAAGGCGTGTGAATTATAGCACCCTGATAAGGTAACGTTATTGTTTACAAATTAATTAATGATAGACAAAACTATTCTAATTACCTAATAAAGTACGGGACAAAAAACAACCTTAATTGGGCTAAAGCAAACATAAAAAACGAAAACAGAATTGAACAAAACACTCCAATCAAACGTAACTAGGCAATAAACGAAAGGTGCAGATGGACAGACCATACAAAACAAAACATTTGACAGCTGTATAGTCTTAAGGTGAATCTGAACTGTATTGATCGATGATTTGATTTTTCAGGCTTTTTTTGAACATCACAAGAGAGGAACAATTTTTAAGTTTATGATGTAGGGAATTCCAAAGCAATGCACCCTGGGTTTTTATTGTGTTTCTTCTGCCAGAAGTGTGTTAGTGGGCTTGATATAAAAATCACTTGCATGGCGTGTGCTATAGTGGTGTATTGTTGCATTAACGGTGAAAAAGTTATGGTCTAATAAGTCTGGCGGTAACATTTTATGGTGATATTGGTACATAAATGATGCTAGCTGAAGAGTATATATGTCATTGATTTTTAAAGTACGTATAGACTTAAAAAGAGGATCGGTGTGGGCAAGCCAAATGGAGTTTGTACAGGTTCTGATAAGCCTTTTTTTGCATTCGGAAAATTGAATCAAGATTAGAGCTGTTTTTATCTGCCCAAATGATTGCACAATAACTGAGATAGGGGAGAACAAATGTATTATATAGTGTGTGAAGAGATTCCTGAGGCAAGAAAGGACGAACTTTGCGAATAATTCCATTGTATTTACTAATTTAGCAATAATTTTTGACACATGAATTGTGTGGGATTTCCAAGATAAATCGTTATCTATCAAAATTCCTAAAAATTTCGTGGTGTGAACTTGGGTTATTTCATTATTATCAATTTTAATATTCAAGTTATAGTAGGTTGACTGTTGTGTTTGTTTTTAAAGATCGTATAATTTGTTTTCTTAATATTGAGTGACAGTTTGTTTAATTTGAACCCATTGCTGTTACTTGTTGTCAATGAGAGCAAATCAAGAAATGAAGAAAGTTCTTACTCACTTGAATGATCCAGGAATCATCTATTGTGATGGCCATTATAGATGCTTAAGCAAGCGGGCATGTGCATGATAATCTGTAGTCAGTGTAAACTGGTTATTACTCGATGCTCTAAGCGCTCAATAGCCATACCAAGAACAAACATGTTATTTCTGACAGGGAGTATGTAGGCAAGACCTTTTATGATGCCTGTAACATTTCAAGTCTTAGTGAGTTGAGTACTACCTTAGTTTAGGCCATCGGAAAGTCACGCAATTTGATTTATAATGGTTTATAATCGAATGCTTTGAGCTCTTGTATTGCGTTTCTCAATCCTAAGAACAATTTAGCTCCAGACTAAAAGAATGGAGAGGACACCAAACTGGCATTGACGCATCAGTTGTGCGTGGGATAATTTAATCCAAGCAAGAATTCGTACAGATGGAGGAACCAAATAACAATGATATCCAACAAGATAAAGCCCAGGTTCCCGCGAGTATGTGAAATACTCGCAGACTCGCATCAGAACCTGTAACAGTCCGGCCATTCCGGACGTTGGTTTCATTTCAATCAGACATCAAACAAGATAATGCCCAGGTTCCTGCGAGTATGTGAAATACCTGCGTACCTCACAGATTCGCATCAGAACCTGCAACAGTCCGGCCATCGCAGACGTAGGCAAATCATCCAAGCAGCATCCCACAGGACGCATCTCTCCGGACACTGCAAGTGTGCGCACACCACAAGCACAGCAAAGGTGCTAAATCCTTGCAAGTATGCGATTCGAAGCAGAAATCGCAGATTTGCAACACAGGATTTCAACCCGGGATTTCAAACAAGAGAACATTGGTTCCTCGAAATAATCATGACTAAGAACAGTAATTATTTTTGGCCTAACAATTAGAGCAATGGGCCTCCTATCACCAATGTATGCAAATTTACAGAGCTGAAGAAGGACCCCTCTTGCCAGCAAATGTTGGCCTAAATATCACGTAAATAAACCTATATTACAATTTATAATAGTCCCTTAATCCAAGAAAGATGAAAACTAATACAATTTGTCTATACTTGTTGCCAAAATGTTTACATTTTCCGCCACACAAAATTTTGAATCAAAATTTTGACCAAAAACAAAACACACATAAAAAATTAACTTGGCCCAAACTAGGGGCATTGATAAGAGGTCGAAGATAAAGGTACCCTGAGGCTTAACTATTAAATTTGCTGTATATAACTCTAAAACCACAGACGGGGCAATTGCAAAACAATCAAAGACGCGAGCACAGTAATATTAAATGAAAGGTGGATGCCGTGGAAAAACAACCCGGTTTGAAACGCAGTTTCCGATGTCGATGATGAAAAAACTCTTCAACCACACGTAAACCTGTCCACACACAAACGCCAACGACAAAATTCTTCTTCTTATCGTGTTCCAAACACTGTGGTTCTCAAATATGATCCAGCCAGAGATGGGTTACAACGTCTAGCTGCTTCAATGAATTCCGCAGGTCCTTGTTGTGCATTGTTGCTCCAGCAGTGGGCAGACCAAAAGAGGGTTCCCCTGTCTTGGTTGCTGTTCCACAACCACAGGTAGTATCCTGATCTGCTTCCAGATAGCCCCACTTCTGCAAGGAAACCTTAGATCGGCCAGTTCTGGTTCTCAATCTATTGAGGCATCGCCATTCAGCCCATGAGGAGTCAGCTCCAGGTGGGAGATGCTCACCCGGTTCAATACCGATAGATGTTAATTGGTTGATGGCAAGTCTTTCTTTCCACAAGGCGACTCTCTAGCTCCTTAGAGACTGTTAATTTTAAAATAATTTATACAGAAGTTTAATATGAGAGAGGAGAAAACCATCCTACACACGTGAAGCACTGATGAGTTGTGACCGACAGACGCGAAGCCCATACAGCGGACAAGGACATGCAATGATTCGATCCGATTGGCTATGAAGTCTGAAAGATGAGCGATGATTGGACAAAGGCGCATTGAGGATGCTAATTAGCATAACACTCCTCGGCGATCAATGGAGCTTAAAGAGCAACACCAAGGACGCGAAGTGCTTCTTTCCGACAGGCGCTAAACTAGTTTTCCTTACGATGAACTTCGGAAAACATTATTATATCATAACAGTGATTTCCCTATACCCCATTTGAAGGTCAGATCATTTAGGCGTATCACTGAATTGTATGAGGCAAAATAGAATTCCCGTCGAACCTCCACTGCTTGAATTATTATTTCACAAGGAAAGTTCTTGTATTCCCTTGATCGAAATATATGACGTCTTAAGCTATCTATGAGTATTATTTTTTTAAATCGGCTTT
This sequence comes from Ophioderma brevispina, assembly GCA_023653785.1. NCBI lineage: Eukaryota > Metazoa > Echinodermata > Ophiuroidea > Amphilepidida > Ophiodermatidae > Ophioderma > Ophioderma brevispina. The sequence continues at coordinate 20,308 of JAMKCH010024346.1, read as the reverse complement.
TAGATACCTGAGATACTTTGACGTTTTCTGTGGTGTATCTACAAAATATAATGCGTGATGCCAATCTTTAGAATTCAGCCTGTTATATAAACGTCAAAACATAAACGTGGTTTTAAGTGCAACGAGAGATTTTTTCTAATACTGAAATAATATCATTGTACTTCGGTTGCTATGGTAATGATAAAGATACAGCAATTAGCAATTAGTGTTGTTATTGAAACTTGAGAACTGATTAAATTTCCACGTTTTGTCACCAGTTTCAAGATGCTTCATATATTTAATTTGTTTGAATCAAGGTAACATGGAATGCAAACCTTTAATTCAACAAGATTGTTTTGACCTTTTGAAATGCGTTATGTATCTTAAAGAAAATCCTTCATTGACATGAATCATACATGAATCAAATTATATTCGATGACATTCGATGTAAAAAATCATTCTGTTAATAATACATGTATATGCGAATAACTCAGCTTCGTAGCAACTGTCCAGTAAAATGAATAGCACTCAGTACGTTGACCTTCCGATTAACCCGGTATTTGCAGTATCTTCAGGCCCGTACGAGGGGGTGGGGGGTTGGGTGCGGTCGCACCCCCCAAATTCCACAAAAGGGGGAAAAGGTCCACTATTTGCCGATTTTTGTTATAAAAAGGTCAAAAATTGAGAGAAAATATGACGAAAAAGTCACATTTTGGTGATGAGATGTTCAAAACGTCCAAAAAAGGACCACTTTAGGAGGGTTAGGTCCATTTTTTCAAAAGAGGTCTACTTTTTCGAAGACCCGCACCCCCGTAAAAAAATCCTGCGTACGGCCCTGAGTATCTTCTTTGCAGCATTATCGATTTTCTATGATAAACGAATTTTACACCTATCCAGAGCTCTATTGAAACATTCTCTTACGACGTGAAAACGAAATAGCGGAAACCAAAGTTCAATGACAATTTATAGAAAACTACAGATTTCATAATCAAGCATTGTATGTTTCAAGAAAGGTCAGACAATCCTGTTTCCAATAACACCCTGGTCATATACCCATTGTTACAGTTTACTGAATAACAAAGCACTGTTGTCCAGCAGGTGAAATTTGCTCTGGGACAAGTTAGCATGATTAGAATTTGATCACCAATTATGCTCCTGGACCAATGATTGTGACGATCGTTCCAGACTAATCCGAATTAGTGTCTTTTTCGCAATTTTTTTGTCAGTTTTTATTTCTTTATTGTTGATGTCTTTGAATCCTTCTAACATGTGTGGATTTCATCTAAAAATTCTTTAGGGAAAGTGGTTATATAATGAATGGACCCCTAGGACCCCCCCCCTTATGCACCAACGGAAGTGCAAACCCCTTATGCAGTTAAGTGTAAATATTCCGGTAAGGCCCTCTCTTGCCATATTCCCCATTTTTGGGAGGAGTAAAATCGTGGAAAAAGGCCCCTTTTTAAAACAATTCGCCCCTCCCCTAAAAAATCCTAGTTACGGACCTTTTGATAAACACTGTCATCAGTTTTATCCAAACAAACAAAACAGAAACTACAAATGCTCAAAACAAAATTATTAGAAATATCCTGAATCTTTCTCTCAGTTTTATATAGATGGTAGCGATGTGTCCAGGGTGAATTGACTTTCTAAAATTTTCTATGGTAAATAGTATGGTAATAGTCAAGTGATAGACAAGTGACCCGTGTAAGTTTAAGCATGGGGTATTCCAAGGAGACCCCTTATCACCCATTATCTTTTTGATTGTCTTTAACCCAATCATCCAGGAAAAATCATGCAAGTCTGTTTGGTTATAACGTGGAAGGGGAGCGATATATTACTCTACCTTTTGAAGACAACTTCTGCCTAATGACTCCTGACAAATGCAAGCATCAAATATAATGACTGAAATACATCAAATCACAAAATACATGAATCCTAGTTAAAACCTTCTAAATGCAAGGCATTAGTAAACCGAGTACTAATACAAAAAAATCCATCCATATTTTGAAGTTAAAGGCTATTAGTGATTTTCTAAATCTGAATATCGAAAAAGTCATCAAAAATCAGATTTGTGCATATCTGTAAGAAGTACAGGTGTCCTAACATACCCTGCAAATTATAAGACTAGAAGCAACCGAATAAGGACAAAATCTGATATTTCAGTCATTACGGTCCGTACAGACACTTACTACAACACGTGATTGAATGGAGATTCGTATCGTTTAACACTGCCGTTTTTCCTTTTCTGTCAATACTTCAGTTGAAAAAAGTAAGTTATGAGAATTCTACAGACATTTCCTTCAGGAAGTTATTCCTGCAAATGTCAGTTATTTTGACTCTTTCGGGTTAATCACTGATAGTGTCTTTAACTGTTCAATCCAAAGCAAATATCCATAGTCGTACAAATTAGCGCAAATTAGCACAAATTGCTCAAGTATCAAAACATGCAATCGGACATAATTCAAAGAGGATTGAACTGCAGTTTACGTTGTATTGAAGTCGGTTCTAGGGATGGTCACAACTATAAACGTGGAGAGGTTACGCACTGCCTTCAAATTTATTGGTGTTCATTTTTCCAAGTTGCTGGTCCAAGAAATCAGTAGCTATACCATCTATATAGAATGCGCGCACTGACCCTCAGTTGGACACTATTCCTTTTCTTAAAATGTAGCTTCTTTACCACTTTCCACATAAACTATGTGCTAGCACTCTAGTCTGGCTTTTTATACTATGTTTTTTTACTGAATATTTTACGTATTTTTGTTTTTAATGTTAAATGCTGCTGTGCTGCTTGTCTTTGTCTTTCCTCAGTCCTGCATGCTTGCCTGCTAATGCATGCCAGCAGCGTGGAGAAATTTGTACATTCTATTGTTAATTTTCAGGTATTTGAAACGATTAATAGAGAATGATTGAATAAATTATTTACCAGGAATACAAAATTCCCAAAATGCAGTCTATAGTTCCTCTAGGACTAGGTCCTAGGACTACAAACCCTTTGCGTAGTAATGGTCATAAGTCTTTGCTTGCGCCAATTTAAAATGCAATTGCAGTAAAGTATCTTTAAAAGTGGAGTAAAGACAATTTTTATAGAAAAGAAATAGCTACTTTTTTAAACTACGAAGGGCATCATTTTTATTTTGTATAGGGCATTCCAATGTATATATAATATGTTTTGTTTGATATTGATGTTTACGTGCATTTGTACCAATTTTACTATGACAAAGCTAGCTGCTGACCATTGAAAACCATCCACGAGGGGTGGGAAGACCGAGAAAGTGACAACACGTACAATGCTCTGTGCAAGATCTATTATCATTTCCACGAAGCCCGAAGCTCCTGATGGTCCTAATTCAGCATGGTAAAATCACCATCTGATACACTAGACCATAACTCACATATTAGAGGTTTCTTTTCTGAGATTGAGCATGTGGAAACCCTGGTGAAAATATTTTGTTCGCGTAATGCTTACATTGTTTTTTTGCCGTTTGTGTTTCGCACACGTACATGTCTCACGCCAAGAGTGCTCCTGTTTTTACTCTGACCCCATTTTAGCATCTTGAAGGATACCTGTATCCATTGGCCTGTTTGTTTGCAACTGGAGGTCGATCCATTGCATTCACTCATAAAAAACATGTCAAGCTAATTTTACTGTGGTCCACGTGATTTGTTAACATGTGAATTTTGACTGATCTTATTTTGATTTCCGCGGGGTCCTTGTGACCGAGAACAGACATGTGTTAACATGTTAGAAATCAAGGATTATAACCAATTTTTAGAAATATAAAAATCAATCCCACTGTCCATTGGGAAACCGCCATGGATTCAACAAAGGTTACTTAGAGACCTATAACAATTTAAATAGCAAAATGCTTTTTGTATTTGTTTGTTTTTTGTTTTGTTCGTTTCTGTTTTGATTTGAAAATGTGGGCTCGTTGCGCACATTGTCCTCACTCCCGTTATTTTTGACATATTGCTTTTCACCCACTACCCTATGTAACATTTTGCTTCTCCCAAATATGTTACACATGGTTAATTAAAATTCTGAGGAAAGTATATTCGTCATTTTTCATATTAAGAATGCAAACCTTGTCCAATATTTTTTGCAAAGAACTTAAAGAACACCCGGTTGCGTATTTTTTAAATTAAAATTAAGTTTGGTTTCTTTAAAATTGATGGTGTATGTCCGGAGGTTGCAGGCTTAACATAGTAGGCTAATTTCAATAGCAATCAACTCAAATATTGGTGTATAGGTAATATTTTACATGGATGAAACTTTGCTCTCTATTTACATAATATCAAGCGATGAATTTTCCTCTTCGCTACGTGGTTATGTGAATTATCTATTCCATATAAAATATAAATGCTTAATCTTTTGATAGCTTTTTGTGTTTTATTTGAAAGCAAAATACAAAAAAAAAATATCTTGTAAGAAAACAGCAATTTAGTAACAAACATAATTTAGGTGATAGGTACGTGGGATGTTAGTATTTAAACTGTATTTCAAGAATGACGACATTTTAGTTATAATATCCTTATGAAAATAGACAAATATAACAGTGACAGTATTTCCAATCTTCACTTGGATTTGTCCCTAAATAGCAATTCAGTTAGTTTGATTTTTAATCTAAGAAAGTTAGAGAGTACTCAGATGTGTTTCGGTATGTAATGATGACGATGTTTGAGAAAATTATTTGGTTTAAAATGAAAATAATTGTAATCAATATTCTTTTGTTAGCATGAGGTTCTTCTTAATCTAAGTAATTTAATTATTATTATTGTTATGACGTCTCGTAGACGTTAAAGGTCAGAAATACCTTTCAAACACAAATAAATGAGCCTTGTGCACAAGTGATCTGAATTTTATTTAATATAACAGATTGTAATGATTTGTAATTGGTTCAAGAATTTGGTATGTCCAAAGTACAATTATCTATACAATTCAAAATTACACTTAACATTATTCTAATCTTACTCAGAGTTCATTTGTCTCCAACTAAAAGTAGCGTTGCAGTTCAACGATAATATGTCCTCACGGCAAAGACTCCAAAATGACAGCATGCAAAGTCACGCTTATAAATCCTCGGGTAATATTCCATTGGAATCTTCTCAGTCCTGAAGTTAACTTTTGTCCAGCAGTTCAAGACGACGGGGCTTTCCCTCGACGACGCTAATGTTCCACAATAATAAAAATCCAGGTAATATACCACCATCAGTCTGTCGCTATGTCCTCATATAGGACCACAAATTGGAATCCCTTTTTCGATTCCGAAAACTGAAGCTCTTTGGCTTAAAAGACGACAGCAGACAATTTAGCTATCAAGCTCCGGCGGCATCCAAAATATTAAATCCTGGCACTAGATGTAGAACTCAAATCTACCATTATTGTAGAGTAAAACTAGCTATAATAATACTGTATAGCTCCAGAGCTCTACAACTGCTGGCCCAGTCCTTCAGTCACAAGTACTATTTAACTTCTCAGACCTAGATTTTCCTTTCTAACAATAATCATTACATCATCATCATGCATAAACATAACCTGAATCACATCACTTTCCATATATAACTTTGTGGGGAAATTCCCTGATCTTACAATGATTTGATCTCAAAACATAACCAAGTTGAATTCAGTTCTAAGTGTACATCTGGGGAATTCCCCATTTCCCTTAGGTGCCAATCTATTCAAGTTCAAGTTCAAGTTCAAATTTATTGATTTTAAAAAAAACCAAAAAAGAAAAATTAAAAAAAAAAAATACAGTATAATATATAATATCATAAAGTATCAATGTAGACGGCTAGAGGAATGGTGATGAGGTGGTATATGAATATGATATGCTAGTACCAGTAATTGACAACCCCGTGGGGCGTATATTTATTGCTGGCCCTGTATAATACATACAAGTAAAAATACTCAATATACAATAATGATACAACACAGCTGTTTTTTGAAGTGACAAAACGCGAATAAAAACAAAAAAATATCAACGGCGACACACTCCTGACGACCAAGTTGGAGCAACCTGTGCCTCAACTACACTTCTGTGGAAAATCTGATGAAACTTCACGCGGGCCCAAAAATAGATTTTCATCAAAAATCTAGTTATACACGCTCCTATGCCGGATATAAGAATAAAGTGGGCGCTACAACATACAAATCCGACCCTATAGGCCTATATGGGCAAGATTCCCGCAATGGGATATTCTGATTTTGCGGACGCTGGTAATAGGTCGTTTATGTCCTTACTTATAACAGTATCAAAATTGTGTCGCCATTGCTTAAAATCGCTCTAAAAATAAGAGACAATTGCACGGGCAAAAATCTGTGACAAGTGATCCAACATAGAATATTAAATAGGTAAATATACATAAACAAAAAACAGAGACAAACAAACTAAACAACAAACAATTATATCAGTTTCGGGGAACCTTATTGCGCCAGCGATCTTCCCTTGCCTTTCGCCAATGAGGTCTAGGGTTCGATTCCCGGCAGGGGCCCGTTCTCGGTGGCTTTATGTGAATTTGGTTTCTCGATCCATACTCGTTCCCGCAGGTGTTCTCCGGGTATCGGTTTACTCCTGCTTCTAAAATCGAGCTTCTTGGCAATAAATCTGTTCTGGTATTATGGTTTCTCTGATTGTGCTGAGCGCCTTCCTGGCAGCCGCACAGCGCCTTGACACGTTTACGTGGATATGTTCCGCGCTGTTAAAAATACAAAGTATATTATTATTATAATTCTAAGCTCTAAACCAAACACTTAACGGGGGAACGGCAATACGGGATACGGGAATTTGGACAAGAAGAGAGAATCGTCAACATGTCTTGCCAGAGGTATTGTAGTAAATATATTCTTAATGAGGGGCAGAGTGAGAGGTTAGAGTGGAAAGAAAAGTAAGAATGAAATGGGATGGAAGAAAAGGTGAGAAAAATAAGGACTGGGAGAGATTTAAAAAGAATGTTACTTGCTTGATTAAAAGTTTTTTCCGACTTGAGCTTTAAATTCCATTTTTGTTTGTATTTGTTGTGATTGTATTCTGGAAGACATTCCAAATGTTTTGGCGCGGCCGTGATACTGAATAAAGTGCTTTCAGAGGAAGATTTTGGGAGGGGAAGATGACAGTTTATCGGCTTGTCTGTGTTATAGCTGTGGATTGGTCTGTTGTGCGGTAAAGTAATGCTGAAGTTGGAGGGTAAAATGATTGTCTGTGATAGTCAAACATGAAGAGCGCTGTTTGAAGTTGGTTGAGGGATCTATTTTAAGTGTTTTCAGTGAGTGAAATAATGCAAAGTCGTGAGTTCTGGGGGTGCGTTTGTGATAGTGCGATGGCCCATCTGTGGATTATTAGTTTGGTGAGTCGTGAATGATAGCTGGAGCCCAGAGATGTTACATTAGCATAAGGTATGGGAGAGGACCTAGTGTGTTGTATAGTGATTATAAGATGTAGTCGGAAGGTGGTGTTTAACTCTGTAGATTGTACAATTGCGTGAGTACGCTTTGGTAGTGACAGAGTTGTGTTCATTCCATGTTAGTTTGTCTCGATTGTGATGCCAAGAAATTTGGTTGAGTGTACCGGTGGAGATTGTATGGTTATCTATTGTTAATATTTGGTTGTGATTAGTGTTGGGTGTAGAGAAAAAGAATGTAGTTAGTTTTTTAAAAACATTGAGCGAAAGTTTGTTAGCCGAAAACCAGTCAGTGATTTTAGCGAGTTCATGATTCTTTGTTAAAAAGTGCATTATGTGGGGTTAAGAGGAAAATGTTTGTGTCATTGCAATGAAGATTGTTTTAGTGTGTAGAGAGGTTGGTGATGTCATCATGTAAATGAATGAAAAGTAGTGGTCCAAGGATTGAACCCCGCGGGACGCCAACCGTGATAGGTTTGATGGATGATGCACGGTGGAGAGTACGTAGACTGATGGTGAGCGGTTAGTTAGGTAACTCCTGAACCCCTCCAAGGCTACTACACGGGACACCGTAATGATAAAGCACTTGTAAAGAAGAATGTTGTGGTCAATGGTGTCGAAGCCTTGGAGAGATCCAGGAATACCCCCATGGTGTTGGAGTTAATTTTTAGTGCAAGATTGAGGTTGGTGTTAGTTCAAGAAGTGCCATGAAGTCGAGCGTTTTTGGGCCTCTAAAACCGTATGTTCCTCGACAAGAATGTTGTGCTGTTGAAGATGTAGACAGACGTGTGTACATGACTTTTTAAAAGTAGTTTGAAAAGTAAAACAAATAAACAAAATAACAAAATTGTAATTTGCAATGTTTGTTTTAAATAGGAAGGATTGGTGATTTGAGGATCTGGGAGGAGGTTCCGGTGGAGGATATGTGATGGTAAATAGGTACGTCAGAGGCGAGAATGATGTTATCATATGATTTGTTTAGCCAATCCCAGGATCTATATTGTCGGTTACCCGCACTTTTACCAGCTTTTAACAGGTGGGCGAAGTTTGTGCATTCATCAACAGTAAAACTGGATCAGGAAACATTGAGGTGAATGGTTTTTGAAGGTTGGTTGTTAAAGGGGTTATGGAAGGTGGTATTTTGTGAGTAAGTTTTTGCCCAGGTAGTGAAGTGATGTTGAATGCGTATTCGTGTATCTCTGTTAATTTGGGAGATAAGAGTTTGCAAGAGTGATTGTAATAAAGTTCAATTATGTGTGGAGTGAAGTGAATATTGAGAAGATTGACATTAAAGTCCCCGACCATAGACATCCGGTTGGTTTTATTTAGTCCAGTGAGAAGCTGCTCGCAGCTATTGTTAAAATTTTTGGATGTGGGTTCATGGTCTGTAATAAACTCGACAGTTATGTGTTTGGGTGCTATGTGGCGGTGGTGATGGTGATTCGGAAAAGTGAGTCAAATTATGGTTCTGGTTGTTGTGGCGATTTGATTTGTAGGAGAGGTGATTTTTTAGTAAAGACAAACCCCCTTCCTCTGCCGTGAGTGCTCAGGGAATGTACCGTGTACATTAAAGTGAGGTGGTGACTTGGTGTCAGTAAGCCTGTTTCTGAAAATGCTAAGACCGAGACGAGGGGGGTGAGGTGATCAAGGTTAGTTATGATTTATTCATATGATTTTGTGATACTACGGCAGTTTGAAAGGAATATTGGAAAATGAGTCGTTGGTGAGGGTTTTTTATTAGTGTGTTAAAAGCTGTCGTCAGTGTGATTGTGATAGAGGGAGTCAGAACCAGAGTTGTTTGTGGGTGGTGTGTGTGGTTGAAGGATGGGTGGTCACATGTTTGAGTGATATGGGGTCTTTTTGAGAAAGGATTGATGCACAGGGAATTAAGTTTGATGATGTTCATTAGTGTTGGTGAAAAATTCAATTAATGATGCGCTGAAGTCTTCGTTTGAAGCTGTGGTTAAATGGCAAGGTCGTATATAGCAGGGCATGGCATACTGAAAAGAATAAATCAAGGAAAATAATAGCGAGGGGTTATAAGGGGAGAGAAAAAAGAGAGATGAGAGAGAAGAATAAGAGAGATAGTGGTGAGAGTGCAGGAGGAACTTGAGAAATTGGTTGGATGAGTAGGTTGGAAGAGGCAAATGAGAAAGCGGGGGTAGATGGTAGATAAAAGTTGAATGTGAAAAATACTGTGAAAGATGTGTGACAAGTTCAGACAAGACGGAAAGCCATTCAGACAATCACAGAGGGGAAAAACAAACGGGGGCAAGAAATACCAAAGTTGCTAACTTATTTAAACAACAACTGAAGTAACAGTGAAAAAAAAAAAACAAAAAAAAAAGGCCGTGAAACTCAAGTTAGGGTTGATGATCAATTTGTACAAAACAAAGGACAAACTATTGGTTACAAACTCTCAAAAATCCACCAAAAAAGAAAAACTGATTGATGTGTGTAAGCATAATCATAAAATATTACAGTGAGAATTTAAATGAGCATTTGGATAGCTTAAGAAAAAGTTTAAAGGGTAGACGATGAGCAAGGAAAAGAAAAAAAAGAAAATACCACGTAAACAATATTCATGTACTGTACTGAAAGCAATGCAAATACAGTACTTACCAAGGCATTATAACAATACCACGCAATCAATATTCTTATAATGGTACTGAAAGCAATGAAATACAAGTATTAATCAAGGTATTAGAACAATCAAGTACAAGCTTAAACTCATAACATGGCAATATGTGGATAGTAGAGAAAAAGATTAAAGGTATAGACGATGAGCAGGGAATTGAAGAGAAGTAAGTTAAAGTGCAATACATAAATGTAAATATCAAGTATATATTTTAAAATTATTTCATACGATACATTAAAATTTAAACCCTTTATAACAACCATTAGCTACAATCGCTGACAGATTATTTGATTACGATGAAAAAAAACACACTCAAGAATGTTAGATAGAATGATATAATAGCACAAAATCATATAAAATAAAAAAAGGAACAATGATGGGTTATATTGAAGGGTACAGACATTGCACCCCGATATAACATGCAAGTGCGGGAGAGACTAAACGGACGGTAAGGTGGAGATGGAGGAATTAACTCATACCAAGCAATGTATAAAGGGGCAATGGCGAGTTCCACAATACTACAACGCTTTGGTAGTATGTGCATTTATTTGTAACTTGAACATATTGCATGTTTACAAAACACAGTGATAAGAATTAATATTGCATTCATAAAAAAGGGAAGTCATTGTGGCATGGTTAATTTTGTAAAGATCGGCCAGTATTAAGAAAATATAAAAGACAAGGGGTGCATATATGAGATATCAAATACCAACGAGAATTTATTCAAGTAAACATAATTAAGGACTGGTCGGGTTGAATATAATTATGAAAAGAGTGAAACCAAAACAGAAAATTCACATCGTATGTGATGTGCCGATAATAAGGGTAGCCTAAGTGTAAACCATAAGAGAATGGTCCAGAATACTTGGCTTGCAAAGGATGCCCTTGTATTGGAAAAAGTGCCAATACTTTGTCACCTGGTTTGAATACTCTGCTCCTGGCATCTTTGTAATACCATGTTTTCATTTTTGCCTGGCTCTGTTTGAGATTTTGTTTGGCAATTTCTGTGGCTCTTTAGAGCCTGTGTCTGAATTGAGACACATAGTCTAACAAATTCACATCAGGATTTTCACACAACCACTTTTCTTTCAGTAGCTTCAATGGTCCCCATACTTTGTGACCAAACACCAACTCAAATGGTCTAAATCCTAATGACTCTTGTACAGCCTCCCTGGTAGCAAATAACAGGAGATGAACTCCCTCATCCCAATCCCTCTCAAATTCAAACCAATAGGTTTTGATCATTGTTTTCAATGTTTGGTGGTACCTTTCTAGGGCCCCCTGGGATTCTGGGTGGTATGCTGAAGAACTGTACTGTGAAATTCCCAACTGGTCCATAACTTGTTGGAACAAACCTGACATGAAATTTGATCCTTGATCAGACTGAATTGATTTTGGAAGGCCTACTAGGGTGAAAAACTTGGTTAGAGCTTTCACAATATTCTGTGCCCTAATATTTCTCAAGGGTATAGCCTCAGGGAATCTTGTGGAAGCACACATGATGGTCAGTAAATACTGATTTCCTGACTTGGTCTTTGGAAGTGGTCCTACGCAATCTATTATTAGGCTTGCCCACCATTTGACATGTGTGACAAGTCTTACAATACTCAGCCACATCTTTTCTGAGTGTAGGCCACCAAAAATGACTCCTAATTCTGTCATGTGTTTTTCTCACACCTAAGTGTCCTGCCATGGGACTATCATGGGCTATGCCTATCACTTCCCTATGGTATGCCTTTGGCACTACAATTTGATGCACGACCTTCCATTCTTCACCTACAAGTGCATCGGGTGGCCGCCATTTTCTCATGAGGACACCATTTTGCTTGTAGAAACATACAGGAATTTGCTCGGCTTCCTGTTGCGTCAATGCCCTCTCACCTAATTTCCTAAGTGCTGGGTCACTGTGCTGCTCATCTACCAGCTTGTCGTGGCTTAAAGGGTCTCCTTTACAGTCCCTAACTCTATCATGCTCAGCGGCTGGATTTTCAGTGTTTACCAGCTTGTCACTTTGTTTGTGCTCAGGGGCTGAATTTTCACTAACAGGGAATTTAGTCTCCCCTGAAGAGGGAAGATGACCTCCGAATTCCTTTAACTTTGAGAGAAAAGTATCCTCTAAATTTGGGACCAAGTCATCCTCGACGCTCTTCCTATGTGTATGAGTATTTTGACTCATCACCTGCTCACTGTTTTCCTGTAAGGCGTTTCTAGTCATTGACCTAGTTACTGCACATGCTGGGAAAATTTCAGTTTCCTCATCAAACTTATCCACTGTACAGGGCATCTGGGAAACTATGGGATCTGGGAGTACTTTTCCCCCTGCCAAATCATTCCCTAACAACATGGATACCCCTTTTACCGGGAGTTCTTGTCTAAGAGAATTAAAGTGCAATACAGAATGTAACTATCAAGTATCATATTTTAAATTATTTCATACGATCCATTAAACTTAACCCTTTACACCACCATTTAGCTACCCATCTCTGACAGAAATTATTTTGATACGATGACAAACCATCAAGATGTAGAATCTATAATAGCACAAATCATAATAATAAAAAATGACAATGATGGGTATATTGAAGGGGACAGACATTGCACCCCGATATAACATTGCAAGCGGGAGAGACTAAAACGGACGGTAAGGTGGAGATGGAGGAATAACTCATACCAAGCAATGTATAAAGGGGCAAAGGGCGATTTTCCATACTACACGCTTTGGTAGTATGTGCATTTATTTGTAACTTGAACATATTGCATGTTTACAAAACCCAGTGATAATAATTAATATTGCAATTCATAAAAAGGGACTTCATTTGGCATGTTTAATTTGTAAAGATCGGCCAGTATTAAGAAAAATATAAAAGACAAGGGGTGCATATATGAGATATCAATATCCCCCAACGAGAATTTTATTCAAGTAAACATAATTAAGGACTGGTCGGGTTGAATATAATTTATGAAAAGCGTGAATACAACGAAAATTCACATCTTAATGTTAGGTGCCGATAAAAGGGTGCCTAAGTGGTTGGACACCATAAGAGATGGTCCAGAAGACTTGGCTTGCAATGATGGCCCTTGTTATTGGAAAAAGTGCCACTCATACTTTGGTCACCTGGTTTTGAATCCTCTGCTCCTGGCATCTTTGTCATACCATGTTTTGTTATTTTTGCCTGGCTACTGCTTTGAGATTTTGTTATGGCATTTCTGTGCTCTTTATAGCCTGATTCTGAATTGAGACACATAGTCTACAAAATTCATATCAGGATTTTCACACAACCACTTTTCTTTCAGTAGCTTCAAGGTCCCCACTTGTGACCAACACTCGTCACACCAACTCAATGGTCTAAACCTAATGACTCTTGTACAGCCATCCTCCCTGGTAGCAAATAACAGGATATTAACTCCCTCATCCAATCCCTCTCAAATTCAAGACATAGGTTTTGATCATTGTTTTCATGTGTTGGTGTACATTTCAAGGCCCCCTGGCGATTCTGGGTGGTATGTTGAAGAACTGTACTGTGAAATTCCCAACTGGTCCATACTTGTTGTAACAAACCGACATAAAGTATGATCCGGGTGATCATACTGAATTGATTTTGGAATGCCTACTAAGGTGAAAAACATTGTTAGAGCTTTCACTACATTCTGTGCCCTAATATTCTCAAGGTATAAAGCCTCAGGGAATCTTGTGGAAGCACACATGATGGTCGTAAATACTGATTTCCCTGACATTGGTCTTTGGAAGTGGTCCTACGCAATCTATTCTTAGGCCTTGCCCACCATTTGACATGTGTGACAAGTCTTACAAAACTCATGCCACATCTTTTCGGAGTGTAGGCCACCAAAAATGACTCCTAATTCTGTCCTGGTGTTTTTCCTCACCCTAAATGGCCTGCCATGGGACTATCAGGGACTATGCCTATCACTTCCCTATGGGATACCTTTGGCACTACAAATTTGATTCCGCGACCTTTCCGTTCTTCCCTCAAGTACTACATCGGTGGGCCGCCATTTTTCTCATGAGGACACCATTTTGCTTGAACATACAGGAATTTGCTCGGGCTTTCCTTTTGGCGTTCGTCATGCCCTCTCACACTCATTTCCTAGTGCTGGGTCACTAGTGCTGCTCATCTCCACAGGCTTGATCTGTGGCTTAAAGGGTCTCCTCCTTTACAGTCCTAACTCTAATTCATGCTCAGTCGGCTGGATTTTCATTTCATTGTTTTACCAGCTTGTCACTTTGTTTGGGCTCAGGTCTGAATTTTCACTAACAGGAATTTAGTCTCCCCTGAAGATGAATATGACCTCCGAATCCTTTAACTTTGAGAGCAAAGTACCTCTAAATTTGGGACCAGTCATCCTCCTCGACGCCTTTCCTATGTGTATTATATAGTATTTTGACTCAATCCCTGCTCACTGTTTTCCTGTAAGGCGTTTCTAGTCATTGACCTCTTTCTGCACATGCTGGGAAAACTTCAGTTTCCTCATCAACTTATCCACTGGTACAGTGCACCTGGGAAACTATGGGAAATCTGGTAGTACTTTTTTTTACCCCCGCAAATCATTCCCTAACAACATGGATAACCCTTTTACTACCGGAGTTCTTGTCCTAACACCAATATGTGACATTTCCAGAAACAAGTCTGATTTCAAATTCATTTTGTGAAGAGGGACACTAATACAATCCAAACATATCCCCTGAATCAATGCACTGGCTAGTTCCTGTTGACTCCAATATCAAATGGAGTGCATCTTCCAATCTCATAGACTGTGCACAAGCACGTGTCCTCCCCGCATGATTCTAATGAATTTTGGATCTAAACTATCAGCTGAAAGTGACACAAATCCCCTCCAAAACAAAAGGCTTAAAAATTTCCAATCCCTTACTTTTTTGGCAATTCCCTTTTGTGGGATTTCTTTGTTTCTTCTTTACAGAAGATACCTTTGACCTCAAAGTAACTGCACAAGCCTATTTTTTTTGACTCACATTTTGGCGGATTTCTCCATTTTGGGTGGATGCCATGTCTCTCCCAACACCAACCGTCTTTTTACAGTGATGGCATGTAACTGTGATTTGGGTCCCATCCATGCTTTTGATGAGCACCATTAATTTCTTTACTATCTCAACTACACTCCCCCTTTTCATGGGACCCGGACTAGGATTTCCCATCCTGAGTGCTATCATGAGACACTTTGTTAGAACCCGACTTATTGTTGTACTTTGGTTGTTACAAGTAATTTCTTGGCAGGTCCTACTAGTATTACTTAGTTTGTGAGTAAAAGCATAATCGTCGCCTTTACGGCTCTTCACGCAAACTGGTCAAATTTTGTTTTCAATCCAGAGGTTTTTGATCATCTGGAATGTAGACAGTTGAACTCTTCAACTAACTCAACTCCCTAGTTTACCAAATTTTGCCACGACTTCTGTTTGAGAGTGAAGGCAGCTGATGCAACATTTGTTTCCTTTACCCGGGCAAATGGTCTAGCATGGTCCTGGTCATCCTTTTTCTTACAAGACCTGAATTTTTGTCTATAAATGCCTCTGGCACCAATTCATATGCTTTGAGCACTTCCTGCTTAACCTCGTCATATCACTACATCTGTCTAAATGACATGGCCGAATATATTTCTTACGGGCTTTGCCAATGAACACTGACTGTAGCAACAAGGTCCCAAGATTCCTTGGGCCATTCAAGCTATTGGCAAGTTTCTCAAAGTGTAAACAGTATTTGTCTACTTCTTGTTCCTGGAAATTTTGGAACCATGCGAATATTTTTTGCCGCATCAAACCAGGGGCATTGGAAGAGTCTGATGATTAGCCTGTTGTTTCCAATTTTTCAACTTAGATGAGCTTCAAGTCTTTATTTGTTTTCATCTCAATTTTGCAATTTTTTTTCCTTTTTCCAATTCTTTTTCTTTTTCAAATTTTCAATTCCATCTCATTTTTGTTGCACATCTCTTTTGCACTTGCAATTTTTCTTTCTCTAATTCAATTTCCTTTCTTCTGTTCCTTCTGATTTGCATTTCCTTTCGTTTGTTTCTTCTGAATTTGCATTTCTATTTCTTGTTGCTTCTGTTCTAAGCAGGTTTTGGTCCATCACCATGCCCTGTTTCCAGAACCTCTTCATCTTTTTCCAAATATGAAATATCCCACACATCGTCCTGGACAAACTTTTTCAATCAAACTTTTTGGATGATCTGTTTTCTCATGGCATGTTTTTGCCTCAAGTCCTAAATGCTTGGCTAATTTCATTAACTCAGCCTTTCTCAGCTCATCAAACTCTCCTCTCCCAGTTTTTGCCCTATGACACTTCTGGATCAAACTCCATTGTGATTGTAAACACACCCAAAAAAAAGTAAAAATTAAAAAACTTAAAAAAAAAAAAAAAAAAAAAAAAAAATTTGTATGCTAAAAGGCACCTGTTTACAATATTAAACACTAATATTCCCGGACGAGCCCCCAATTCTGTTTCTGACGATACTCTGGTGCGACGTCAAGGTCGATACCTTTCAAACCACCAACTAGAATGAACCTGTGCACCAGAGATCGATTTTATATAATATAACAGATTTTAAAATGATTTGTAATTGGTTTCAAGAATTTTGTATGTCCAAAGTTACAATTATCTATACAATTCAAAAATACACTTAAGAACAATTCTATCTTACTCAGAGTTCTTGTCCCACTAAAAGTAAGCGTTTGCGTTCACGTCATATGTCCTCGACACGTCACGCGGCAAAGACTTCCAAATGCACAAGTCTGCAAAGTCCGCTTATAAACCTCGGGTATATTCCTGACTCTTCTCAGTCCTGAAGTTAACTTTGTCAGCAAGTTCAAGAAGACACCGGGGCTATTCCCCGACGACGCTAAATGTTCACAAACTAAAAATATCCAGGTAATATACCACCATCAGTCTACCATTCTTCGCTATGTCCTCATATAGGACCCACAAATTGGAACCCTTTTTTTTCGATTCCGAAAACTGAGCTCTTTGGCTTAAAATACTACAGCAGACAATTTAATTAGCTATCAAGCCTCGGCGGCATCCAAAATATAAATCCTGGCACTAGATGTAAACTCTAATCTACCATTATTCGTAGAGTAAAACTCACTCATAATTAATACGTAAAGCTCCAAGCGCTAGTTTAGCTCGATTTCACTGCTGGCCCAGTCCTCATTCATCAAGTAACTATTTAACTCTCAACCTAGATTTCCTTTCTAAACATAATCATTACATCATCATCAATGCATAAACTAACCTAATAAACATCACTTTCATATATAACTTTGTGGGAAATTCCTTGATCTTACAATGTTTGATCTCAAAACAGTTTCAGTCAGTTTGTTTATTTTTACTCACATGATATCAGCATTACATAATAGAAATACAAAAATATTCATGTAATATAGTGAAGGCATACCAAATAATCATGGTGGGTAAGCACCAACCAGAGCATAGCTCGGGTAATTGGTCACCCTTACCTTAAATAAAAGTTACCTAATTACAATAGTGCATGACAAGGACGACATCTAGACAAAGTGTTTAAAAGACCTACCGAGACAAGTGCCAACAGACCATTGTGTTGGCATCGATAGTAAATAGATATCTGGGGGGGCAAAAATATCATGTTAAAAGCCATGAGCTGAGGAGTGGTCACATTCAACGCCATGGGGTGCCGGGTCCGGGGATGTAGGATTGAGGGAGAACCAAAAAAAATTCCGCAAGATAGAGGGGGACCGCGAAACCCCCCATCAACGAGAGAGAAGGCGGACACGAACCTTCAATGGGGAAACCCAGCAACACACAATAAGAGAGGGGGGGTGTAAATGAAATGTCTGAACAAGCGAAAGGGGGAACATGGGGAAAATCCTTGCCGAAAAAAGTTGAAATACCCCTCCCCCCCGGCATACGCCAATGACCACTCCCTAAATGCAGTGAGAGATGGAGATTTTGAAGATGGAAGTAATGGAATTTACATAAAAGTTACGCACACACACACACACCACACGCGCGCGCACCATCCCCACACAACCACCACCCACCACCGACACCCACCCACAACAAACCCACACACACGCACATACACACACTCACATATAATAAAAGATAAGTAAAGGAATAAGGTGAAGAGGCACGCGGAAGAATGAAAATGATATTAATAAATATATCATGGTGTATAGACTATAACAATAAGCAAGTCACTTTCCAATAATTAAGTTACACGACATGATAAGATTTATTAAAAGATGTCTCGTTGCACCAACCTGAGAAAAATCAACCCATCCTTAAGATTTTTCGAAGTGTGAAATTCAGCCATGTATAAAAAGAACTATAGTATAAGCCATATTATTCGGCCTTGTAATTGAACTTGAATGAACTTGACCGATGTACATGTGCGAAGAGTTGGGGGGGGGGGGGGAGAATGGAATTCCAGAATAAAGGACCTTGCCTTTGATTGTTTTTTCTAGCCAGAATTCTGTATTGAAGTTAAATGGACGATACATATGCCTATTTCTTGTGTTATAATCGTGTATGGCATCAGTTTTAACAAATAGTGGGGTGGTGAAAATGTATGAAGAGGATTCTTATGATATTTATACATAAAAAACTGAAAGTTTGTAATTTATGATTGTCCTGAACTGTAGTGTATTCAGTTGAGCAATAATGGAGGGGTATGGGCCAAGAAATTGGTGAATTGGTTTTTTCAAACCATATGACGAATAATTTTCTTTTGTTTGATTATGAAGATTGTTTCAAAAAGCAGTTATTTTTAATCACCCCAAATTATTTTGCAAATAATGATATATGGTAGGACAAGAAAGGCTTTATAAAGTGAAAAAATTGGTCTTAATAATACAGGTCCGTTTTAAAAGCGATAGAGTGTTCCAGTATTTTTATAAATTATATGCAAAATGATTAGTATGTGTTTTTCCCATGACACTTTCGTCTAAAATACTACCTAAAAAATTAGTATGAGAAACTTAGCATTGTAGTATTTTCAATTTAATTTTAACAGTTTGGGATAACTACGATTATCATGCTTGTTTTTAAATCTAATAAAGTTACGTGGTTTGTTGTATGTTTAAGAGATAAATTTGTTGGACTTGAACCAGGTAGAAATGTGGCAAAGAGTTCAGTATTCACTGTGTTTAAAAAGGTCGATTTAAATTTTCATGGGCTGCAACTAATTTGGTATCATCAGCAAAAAGAGTTATGTAAAAAAAGAAAGGAACGCTATCTCGTTCAATTATGCATAAAAGAAGTGGCCCCAAGATAGAGCCTTGTGGGCCGCGCCACAGTTTTTAAATGATTAATATGTGATTTTTGATTGTTGTTGAATTAAATTAGGCTACGGTCACTCATGTACTCGTTGAACCAATCGAAGCATTGCCTCGCAACCGTAGTAAAAACAGTTTGATAATAAAATATCATGGTCAATTGTGTCGAATGCCTTTGAAAAGGGTTCCAAAACAATCCCTAAAAAAAAACAAATTGAATACCATCAATAATCAATCATATCACTCACAATTTTATCATATGCTTAAAATAGCCATGTAAGATGACTCCAAGACGAAATCCAAATTGACTGTTATGCATAGATTTATTTAATAATGAAATTGTAAAGTCTTTTGTACACAACACGTTCAATAATTTTTGACAATATGGGCAATAGCGATATTGGTCTATAATTTACTAAATATGTGAGGGCTACCAGATTTAAAAATCGGTGTTTTCTCTAGCGATTTTAGTTTATTTGGAAGAACTGTCCTGAGGCAAGCGAAAGATTAATGATTTTGTGTCCTAGGCGTGGCAATGATGTCCTTAACAAATTTGACAACATCTGGATTTTATAATCGTCAGGCCCAACTTGTGCCCACGTTGTGTTTTACAATAAATGAATCATTTGATCTGTAGGATATAAAAAGTGAGATTGTGGAGACTCCAATACTACTAAAAATGACTACAGTTTTTGTATCATAATGCGGATGTTTTTGTGCAAGGATTCGGGGTCCGACATTAGGCAAAATAGTAGTTTGAACACTGTTTGCGATTTGTTTGTGGATTCGATTTAAAGTATCATTTACACGTACAAACTAATGAGGGAGGTGGGGCCGAACTTTGAGCGACTGAATGTCGTTTAGAAGTCTCCAGTGTTGTTTAGAATTGTGTTTTTACATTCCTCTATTTTATCAGTAAATAATTCTTTTTTGACGCTCTAATAAGTGTTGTGAGTTTAATTGCGAAATTTAATAAGTTATTTTTATTTGAATTGGTAGGGTGAGACATG
>JAMKCH010024345.1:0-19641 GCA_023653785.1 Ophioderma brevispina | reverse complement strand
AAGGGGAGCCAATCTGTCCAATAAAGTCACTGTTTATTCAAATTAGTGCACTTGCATACTGCCAACCTTGCCAAGAACTTTGGCTTCTTCACTGAAGAAATTTGGCAGTGGGGTTAGAGGATTTGGACTGTCGCAAATGCTATTTGGTGGCGGTGTCAAACAGCACCATTGAAAGGCCTACAGGAGCGCTTGGAAAGTGAAGCAACGTGGGTCGCTCAGGACGGTCCCGCTTGTTCAAGTTCACGTCGTTGTTGTTAGATGGGCCAGCTGTTACGGATGCCATGCTTTCTTCCTCTGGTATGGATGAACTGGACAACATGGACCATACAGGACAGAATCCAAAAGTATGGATTGTCCGACAGAGTTCCGTCTTGTATTTTGGGTGGCACGGACAAGCTTCTAAGTTCATGAATTCCATGAGCGAATTGGCACTTATCTCCATATTTACATGCGCCGCTTCTCAATACCCAGTTTGTCACTGAAAACAGAAGAGGTTGGTTAGTAAGTATTTTTGAAAAATTTACAAAAACGCAAACACAGGAAGACTTTTAAAAAATTTCACAATCTTATTAACCTGAATGGGTTTTCTTGGTGGTCTTTATATTTTATTGGCATTCATGATCAGGTTAAGCACTTGCTGCAAAATGCGACCTTACCAGCTTTATTGAGCAAGACTTATAGTGCACCTTTTGAGGCAACAATGCGACCCGAATCAAAGTCCATGAAGCAGTATATAAGGTTGGATTATTTTCCCTATGTCGTGTCCACTGTGTTAAAATTGCAATCATAATCCAACACACTAGGTTAAAATCCTACAAACAAATATCACCAGGAAAAATGTTCTTGAGAAAGAAAATGGGAAAAGAAAAAGTGTCCAGATACATGCAGTCTCCAAGCTGCTGGACTCTGTTCTTCAAGGGAAGAAGTGACAAGTTGGCCAAACATGGAAGAAAAATGAAAGAAATGAGGGAGGAAGTAGACATCACTGACTACCACAAAGTATTCTCTGCCACAGCAGTTCATGGACCAGAAAAGTGTTCACCCCACCAAAGGAAGGACTTTTAAATCTCAACAGTCAATTGAGGATAGTTAAGGAGTCATAACATGACATAAAGGATGGACAAGATGGCTCACAAGAAAACCTGTTGAAGAGAGCGCATGTAACATGTCAAAATGAGCAAGATTGCTTCAATGACTTACAACCAAAGATTATAATGATGCAATGGATGAAAGAGAAAAGACACGGTCTGCCTATCAAACGATTGAGAAAAGGTTAACCATGGAACCACAGTGCATGTAGGTCGGTAACAAGGAACCATTGTTTGAACTGCTAGGCAAGTATTTCATCTCAACACAAGTTGGCCCCAGGTATGGCACAGAATCAAATGATAAATTATACACATCTTGAATATTCATGGAACATTTAAGCATCGCACTGCTGATCGATTGCACGTGCAATCCTTAGCGGAATATAGTTTGAACTGTCCTTACAACCTTGTCTCCAGAGTTACAGTGAGGTATAATAAAACAAATACCACATGTTTTATCAAGAAATATTCCAACTATTTTCATGAACATTTTTCTCAGTACGGATATGAACACAAAAATGAAACAAAATCTCAAACCACCAAGAGAAAAACCGCCAAACAAGAAAATGGTCAGCCAATATAACTCTTGGTTTAATCCCCCTACAGCCAAACGTCGCTGGTACTTCAGAAGTACTAGTTGTAGGTAACTGCATTAGTAATGCATCAAGTGGGTTCCATTGGAGTAGAACTAAGAGTACCACATGCAGTAGCCTAAGCTCTGGGGTACACTGTTGAGTAGGAATCTTGCTGTGTATTAACATATATACACACAAACATTACATACATATTTCTCTACTGCTCATGTGTAACACCACATATTATGATGGGACACAAGTACTTATCCTTTAACCCCGCTACCTGGTCCCATCATCCTAGTTAAGGCCAAGAAAAAACAAAATTATTTGATTTCCTTTCCGGAACGACCCAAAAATCGAAAAATTCAGGTCGCGTTTTTTTTTTTGAGAGTGAAAATTCTCCTTTGAGAGGTTTTATGGACGTAAATCTCTTACTTTTTCTAAAATGTGTTTTAATAACAATGAAACCTGATATATACTCCTCTCCAGGTTGTACAGCTAATCGCAACCCCGAATCATAGAGTTGGGTCTAAATACTGTATAAGTGGAAATTTCCGCATTACAGAATTTCACGATTTTAAAGTTGTGCCAAAGGTGAGAATTTAATTTCATGGGGTATTGACACATCCATGCAATACATATCTATTGGGAAAAAGTTATTTTCGCCAGTTTTTATGTTCACTCGCGAAAATTTCCACGGAGACAGTACGTCTGACAGTCCAGTCGGGTGGTACAAGCCACTCAATCGAGCGATATAGCATCATTTCTATGTGGACTTTTTTTGTTACATAATCAGTTAAAAGTTGGATTTTTTAGCAAAGGAAAATCACACTTTGAGATACCACACCATCGCCAGAAAATCAGTTCAGGGAAATTCCCCATTGCCATCTGAATATAGGTCCATGAAATGAGTGTTGAGTAGATTTGCATACATTTGTGTTGAATTATAGCCTCATCTTTATGATTACAAGGGTTTAAAAAACAGTAACTTTCATAAAAATGACCAGAGGAATTTGACCTTGTGGTGGTATTAATCGGAAAATGTGACGCGGGGTGGCTTTGCACAATGGCGAGTAAGGCCGAAGTGCAGTAGCAACAAAATATGACGCCCTAATGACATCAAAGAGTATTGGAAAGTATCCAGAAGCTCTTGAGTACCAATTATGCACTTTTAACTTGGATTTTTACAACGGAAACGGATTAAAAGGTGATATAATATGTTTAGAACTATAATCTGAGTTTTAACCAAAATGTTGTGTGTGTATGATTTTATGTGGAATATCACCGAATTCGTCGTAGTCACTCAACTGGGCAATCGCCCAAATGTTTTCAAGGGACGGTGCGTGCACAAATCCGTCAAAACAACCAAGTAAAAATATGACAAAATAGACATTATTACATCCGAAAATAAGTAAAAATCAAAGACTAGCTAGACTAACAAATAACATGATTCTTGCCGTTCATTGCTGAATGTCATGATAAATGGCTCTGTCTTCTCGAAATGCAAATCATTACCCACTGAGTTTGGTATGAGTTTCTGTGACAAACCTTTGTTAATATGGGTTTCTACCACCAAATTCTTGGGAATACAGGTACTCAAGATTCATACGAGCAGCTGGACAGCTTCTTCCATATACTTACTGGCTCTCGACAGATGTTTTCTTTTGCAATCAACTCTATTGGAGCGAGTTTGGCAGTGTTTGAAGATCTATTTTGGCATGTGATCACCAACGAGGGAATTGACTTACTGGCTCTTGAGCTCACTCATTATACTGACTTTAAGATAATGGAATTCTTGCGTGCATTGTAATCATATAATTAGTAGTAATTAAAGGGGCATTTCGTGAATCCACAGCCTCGTCCCCCGAGCTTACCTCAACAAAAGTATGAATGATGATGTTTTTATATCATCTGAACCGTTAGCTTAGTAATCGTGTGTGTACAATTACGTGCAAATTCGGTAGTTCTGTAAGAAATTGCAATTTTGGATTTTCGGTCCGTAAACGCGACAGAAAATACACACAGTGGCCTATGAGCGTGGGAAACAAACAATTGCTCATTAACACAAAACAGCAAGATCGGAATCAACTCCAAATTTGTGATAACCTTTTCTCCCAAAAAAGGAGGTCTAGCGAAACAATGAAATATAAAAAACAGAATGTTGTGGAATCACGAAATACTTCCTTAAGTATTAATTTTGTTTCTTTTTTAACAAATATATTAGTTTTGTTTTTTTTGAGGAATAATAACTTGGGAAGTGAATACAGACTATTCTTACTATGTCAGTGTAGTTAGAAATAAGTTTGGCCTTAGAGGCCGTTATCATTGAGCATATTTTCGGTCAAACAGGTAAAGGCAGTTTCAAACTGGTAATGAAAATACTTCTCTGGTATTTTGCTACTTTTTACCAGGGAAAATTCGCTCCTGCAACCCTCCTTGTTTTGGAAGGATTTTTACCCGAGAACAGACCAGATCACGTCAAGTTCAATAGAAAAAGACCCAACCCCGCATCAGTGCGCATGCAGTAGAGCAGGAGTGTCCAACCTTTTGGTGCAGTGACGCAGTGGTTAGAATCCACGGACTACATGGGCCGCGGGCCGCGAGTAGTGTAAGTAATGGTTGGGGGGCGGGGATCAAGTGGTTTATGGACGGCCTACGAAGTATATAGGACCCAGAGCTTTTTTGCTGATATGGGACCATAGCTACACCAGAGGTACAGCTTTTGGGCCATATTAACACAAATTGTCAATTTCCAAAGAAATATTGACCTTTTTGCAAATTTGGAAAAAACAAATTAGCTTACAGTTTGAGGAAAATTGGGACTGATTTTTCCCACCCAATTTTTTAGAAAATCTCGGTTTCAGATTGAGGAAATTGGACTAATTTTCCAACCAGTTCAGGTTTCAGATTGAGGAAATTGAACCAATTCAAATGAACATCTGTTTTTTTAAATTCTATTATTCAGATATTTATGCATTTATTTTTTCCTGGTGGAAAGTATCCTCGCGGGCGCATATGAGCTCTCAGCGGGCCGCAAATGGCCGCGGGCCGCAGGTTGGACACACCTGCAGTAGAGAAACGGAAATGGGCTGGGTCACGAAGCAACGGCGCGGCTTACAATTTAGACAACACAGGGTTGATGTATGAGCAGCGAACCTACTGTAGTGCCATAAAAATACGCTGTGATTGATTGTGTTCTATAGTGTAATGTTTGTCGTGCTAAAAGAACTAGAGCATCGCGCTAACGGGACGTCAGTTTTTGGTGGTGTTTTTTTTTTGAAAATATCGTGAATCAACAATGTTAATATTACAGAACTGCAATATCATTCCCGGGAACGCGGTCAATCCACAACTTTGCCACAAGAAATATTGACACGGCCAAATTTCACTTGGGTCACTGAAGTTGGCTATTTTCCCTGAATGCTCGCTCCAGTAGAATTGCCCTCTCTCCCTATCGTATTACATATTTACCGGGGACATATCTCACCGGTAAAATCAGTGTGGGGGATCCAGGATTGAAAAATGTCAAAATTACCGGGGTGCTGAAAAATGCTGAAAACTTGTCCAATTAAGCTTCAAAATGGTGACTTTGGCAAGATTTTGCCGGTTCCGGGAGGCGCCGCGCCCCCTCCGCCCCCCCTCCCTGGATCCGCGCCTCTGAAATGAAAATACTGGATTGCTCAATAGAAACGTACAGGCACAAAGTGAACCTGGGTTACATGACACTGCTTTTGGTAATTCCTGGGTATATGCAAAACCGGCAGCATTATTCTGATGGAAGGACTAATTTGTCCAAAAGCTTAATAATGTATGATGAACACTTTTCTGCTCCAAGTCCAAGACTCATTCTCCGCACGCATATGATGATCGTGTTGTTGGCCTACATACACGTGAAACTCCAGAGTAGCGAACTTGGAGTAAAAAGTTAACATCAAAATTTGCAGACTCTACCCAAATGGTATCGAGCACTTTATTGAGAACGTTTGTTGCTTTTATTCTTATTTATGGTGCATATTATTGTTAAAGAACAAACTTTTCTAAAGACCCAATGACATTCAAAAGGCACTTAAAATACTTTTTGGTCATAATAATAATAATAGCAGAGATTATATAGCGCCTTATGCTATGGCCTCTAAGCGCTGTCACAAATGCCACGATCCTGGCCAAACCATAGCAAAATCATTTCAAGGGATGCAGCAGATCGGGATCGGAGCAAACATACATCGAGATAACCATCGCCGCCGGGACCAGCTCCCCAAATATCGCATGGGTAAATCGAGCAACCAAGCGGTTAATTTCTGTCCAGGGAAAAATGCAACATAGCTGAATTCTCCAGTGCTCGAAACGCACGCCTATACGCCATGGATGATCATTACACTGGAGGACTGCAGGCGCTTACCTGATGGAGCTATCTTGTATGCTTAAATTAGGCCAGAAAATAAGTACTACAAAGTAGTCTTGCTAAAGCATGCTGGCAAGGGTGGAGGGAGTCAACAAATCAGTTCAATTGCCTTGGTGACAATCATCATAAAAGGGTATATAAATCAGACTTCAAATTTTCTTTGAGACCTGAAAAATGAAAACCTAAACCAACTGGAACACACACAACATTTACAAACAAAACCTAACCAAACTGGAACACAACACTACGACATGTCCAATATCGCAAAATCCCCCTACTGCTTTTAAGCCAGGGGGATAAAAGGTCACGTTCGGCCACTTCCACAGCGAAATTGACGTTACAAGTAAGGTGGTTGATGATGATGCTACAAATGTTCTTCACTCATCAATGAGCTGCAACCTGCCAACAAAAGCACATGTCATGAAAATGTTCCCCGCCAAAACTCTTGAAGCAACCTGCGTTTGCCATTGCAGCAAGAGCTGAAGACATAAAGTGCCCTGAACAATCATTAGGGAAGAAACAAGCGCACACAGCTATCGCGGATGTAAATGCTTTAATCTGAAAAACTTTTGTGAATAAATTGCAGTTACACATGCCGTCTTGAAAATTACAATCATCTGACAAGCCACCTCCAGCACCAGTGGTTTGCCAAATTGTGGGGTATAAAATAATACATCACGGCCCCCGACCTCAAGTGTCGCCGGCCGTCGCAGTTTTGCGAATGGGGCCAAGGGTCACATGAGGTCACCATGTTCCACCAACATGTACCCCACCCGTTTGATGAACACCCATGCACCCCTTCTGCAATTCTTGAAGACAACACAAAAAATAATAGTCCTTGCAGGCATCTTTCTAATATCTCACACACTCCCACCTTCTGCCACATCTGGCTACTGTCAACTACCACCTCGAATACCAACCCAAAAATGGCACCATAGTGCCAATCCTATTCAACAACTTTTACGGATTCTTGATATTCTGCAAACCAATTTCAATCAAGACCTCTGAACTCTGTGGTATGTACAAGGGAACGAAAGGCAGAAAAAGGTACCCAGGCGACAGTAGAAGGCAAATTATGCTAATTTCTGCCGGAGAATTGAGACTTTTGGAATTCCAGATGAGATGATATTGAATTGGGATCAGATGGGTTTGGAAATGCATTCCGGCTGGTACTGGACTATGACACCTAAAGATCTCACAAGATGAAATAAAAGGAATGGACGATAAACGGCAGATTACTGGCACTACTTACAAGTAAAATGAGCGGGTAACTTCTTCCGCTTCAATACTTTTTGTGTCTATCATGGTTTTGACATCACCAAGGCTATAATGTGAACCGGCCCGCTCCTCATAGCATCAATATTTGTATACTTCTGTTCTAGTTAAAAATTAAGAGGGGATTGTAGCACCATAGCGTCAATGGCTTACTATTACTTTTGTGAAAGATACTAGGAAATCAATGAGTAACAGCTAATTAAGAGCTGATCATACAAGTGTGTGCTTATCTACACATATTGGGTCTCTTTATTGATTATTCTTGGACCTGTTACGTATCCTCCCATCCAAATACCCATAAATTGGTTCTAATTTAAGTTGATACTGACTAAGTGCCAATCATAAAAAGGATCAGTAGTCTCAGAACGACTTAGCATCTGTAACAAAGAGTGGTCGCTAAGGCTGAGATGTCTTTCCCTCTCAGAAGTGAGAAGGGGGATACACTACTAGCAATCGATACCTACCCTCTGCGACCTTTGTCGGATCCCAAATGAGACATTTGTGCAAATAAGGTCGGGAGGGTAGCTATCGGAGCACGTGTAGTATCACATGCATGACACAGACTGACACTCAAGCAAAAAAGATGGCCTTCTTCCAAGAACATCAATCCATGACACATCGGCCAACCAATCCCCTCAGCATTTCAAAAGCAGCAACCACACATTGGGATGACATGACAGTGACTGTGCTAATCCAGGTCCAAGACACGGCAGATAGGAGGATTACAGAAAAACGCATCATCTTCCAGCTGTGGACATTGTACCTTTCCGGCTTGAATGATTAAATTCAACTGCCTTTAATTCCAAAATGTGCACTTTTAACACATAAAGCAGAAATCATGTGGGATACACGACCGCACACCTTCCTTGCGATAGAAAACGGTAGCGGGTTTTAAATGATGATTGGCTGCTGTTGCCCAAAGGCAGCTGAAAAGACTTGCATATGAGAAAGACGTAAAGACCCTATCATGATTAATCCGAAAAGTTGAAAATATTTGAAATTAGTTCAAATTGGAAGAATAAGTCTCTAAATTTCTCATCAATTACCTTTCCAACTGAAGATAACAAAAGTAAGCAACGGCGTTTTCCAAAGAATACAGATCTCATCTTACATGTTTGTAGTAAGTGTCCGAACGACCGTAATGACACCCCCCCCCCCCCCCCCCCTAAAATTTCGATGTGCCCTTATTAGGTTTGCTTTTGGTCCTATCATTTGCAGGGTGTATTACGATACCTATACTTGTTACAACATTCAAAAATCTTACGCTTTTTGATGAGTTTTTGATTCTGTTTATCAAGCACTGATAGTGTTCTTTAACACTTGGGACAAGACAAAACTTCCAAAAAATGGGAGATGTTATCTATGACTATCTGTGAAGATGAAACAAGAACACAATTGTCGTGGATTACGAGAGATGAAATTAATCTGCAGAGGACACCCTAACAACTTTAAAAGAATTTTAAACTAGATACATCGTGAAATTTGGATGGACCTACACCACAGAGTGAAAAGACTCAAACGGGCACAAACGATCCTGTCAAATTCGCAAACAATGGTCCTATAGGGCGCTACAGCCGCTTTATTTAATGACATGTTACATGTATATAGAGAACAACGCCTACCACTTTATAAATGGGATGGAACCATTATAGTAAATCTAGCAAAGAAAAATTTGCACATATTCCAATTTCTTCTGCGGTTTGCACCAAGAGAAATTTCATAGCTTCCCACAAATCGCATGCTTCCAATGAAAATGTTTTTGTACAGCTATTGATGTGAATTCGTTAGAGGGGGGAAAAATGAAACAGTGCCTAAATTAACATCCTGGAATCACAAACTTGCCATTTTAAGTATATTTCCACTCTAACGATTCCACATGACTACCTGTACAAAAAAACTTCCAATGGAGGCAATGCTTTGGGAAGCCCTACTGATATCTTCTCTTGTTTGCAACCTATTGTTTCCCATGGCCGATCAAATTTTCACCTCTTGAGAGTTAGCAAATACACCTATAATCACACTGTTCAGAATTTCTCACACTTCAGCCAAAACCGCACGCAATTGTATTATGCACAATAATATGTGGTATAGGCGCTGCCTCCCGACCAATTTTACAAATCGTGTGCGACACTTGTGAAGAACTTATTTGTGCTTCTGGGTAGGCGCACATCACGCTGCGCATACCCCAATTTGGCCTGAACAAATTCTGACAGCGATTATTAGAGAAGAAAAACCTGGAGCTCCAAGTTTTACTAGGTGTGTGTGCTTTTTCAAATTCTGAAAGTGGGACATGTTTCGTTTGATCCCACTTGTGTTCCCAAGCACTGGCACAATGCGAGAGATGAGGAAATCAGGTCCGGTACCTTGCTTGGAGAACTTCCAACGAGACTCAAGGCCATTGGTAAAACATATTTTGCAAGTATATATTTCACCAGGGGAGGGGCGACCAAGAATCCCACGTCGCCATTGGTTTAAATTCTTGACGACAAATTCTGATTTTTTTATATGTTGGTCAGGATATTTTCTTGGGTTCCAAAACCGTGGAGTTGAAGTAATCAACTCCACTGGAAGGGTTTTTAATTCTGAATTGTTTTGTTTATTAATAACAAACAGGATGATGTTGGTATGTGGTCCTGGGAACACCCATGACCGCCCTACATCAAAGCACCCAAATTGGTTTTTTTTTTTTTTTTTAATTCAAATTTCAAGTTACACTTTCTATTTTGACATTTTTGGTGAATTGCTATAATTAATGAGGCTTGGCCGCCATGTATTCACGGCAATCATTTTTAATATGATTTTTCCCCTATTTTTTACACAAGCATGTATTGCATTTTCTTGACAAAGTGAATGGTCTCACAAACAAGTTATTCTCAGCAGTACATGCTGACATACAAGTACCTGTGTATATTGCTGGATGTAAGGCCAATTCCTCATGTATGAAACCCAATATGTTTGGGAGACCATGGATGGGCCCACAAAGGAGGTCCTAACAACTACTGGAATCCCTCAAGGAGCTACTCTGCTCCCATCTCTTCGTAGTCGTGGTTGATTACATCCTCAGACAGGAGTTTGGCCACATGAACGACAAAGGATCACCATCAAAACCCAAGCATCCAGACGTCACACGGGTCAGCATCTCACAGACATTGACAACGCAGATGATCTAGAGCTCTAACAGCCGATCTGATCTGTGGTGCACAAGGCGATTACTTAACATCACTTGAGAATGCTGCAGGACAAGTCGGCCTACAATATAAATGCCAAGAAGAACCTGAATATAGACTGTTTCAAATGAGGGAAGACTATCATCAAACCTAATCTGCCAGCAGATGGTAGCCAACTCAAGAGGTCAAGGACTTCAAGGATCTAGGTTCCTATGTTGCCGACAGCAAGAAAGAAAGACTCCTTGTGACACGCAAAGGAACAAGCTGACTGCCTGCAATAAACTACACCACTTATGGCATCTGGTATATCCAATTCAACCAAGCTGACATTTTAGAGCCTCGGTGCAGAGCGTATTTCCTGTATATGGATTCTGAGACCTGGACGCATGAAGAAAAGGCTACAGGATAGACTGGATGGCACCTAAACCAAGCTTCTTATGCAAGTTCAAAACATAGCCTGGCGCGAGCACAATACCAAGCAAGATATGGAGATATCCCTCCAATATCATCTTCTGTTGCCCAGCCGTGCACGATTGCCGGTCACTTAATCTGCGATTGACCAAGTAGGTTCTCAGACGTTCACATGTTGGAAGTACCATGCCAAAACAGGTGTCGTCGCACCTTTAACTACATGATGTGATTGCTCGAGACATCCAGCAGGATCCATTCTGACATCCCCAACCTATTAATGACAACAGGGCATTGGCGCTAAATGGGGTTGAACAGCATCTCGGCTGCGGCCGTCCCTGCGATAGATAGATAGATAGTAAGGCATTAGGTTGCTAAACAAGCTAATCACAGCCCCGTTGTGGCATGTTAACCGAAAATGACGGTCACATTTTGGAGATGTGTGACCACTTTACACAACTAACCAAACTTCCTTACAGATGTGGACTGAGTGATGACAAAGTCCGCCAGTTCTCAGAGGAGAAATTTTACGATTTGATGGAAGTAAATACCAAGATGATGTTTGTGCCAGTTTGATGAAACAATTACTGAGCAGAGTTTTAAGACTATTTACCAGAAGGCAAATTTCATGGTCATCAAAAAGGCCAAATCTTTCCTGTAACAAACCAGTTTAATGTGGCATAACCAAAACAAATTGTCAGAACAAAGTCTATTGAGTATTTCATTTGCTGTTAAAGAAACGGACCTTATGTCAGTGCCATACAAACGAAGCCCAGGTTTTTACTTTAAAGAACTCCAGTGATCTTGCATCTCTAACCTTGGAGGAACTGGCCTGCCGGCAATTTAAAGAAATAAAATCTAGGCGTATGAATACATAAAAAAAGCTAAGATCATAAACAAGAAAGATATTTGAAGGAATGAATAACAATGATTCTTCAAAAATTTGACTAAATTTAACATTCAGCTTTCTAACTTTTTTGAAGGAATATATCGTGTAATTAATTTAAGTAAAAAAAGAAGGTGTTTCAACTATTCAAATGAAATTGTCATTGTAAGTAAATATGCATGTGCAAATTTGCAATGCCGTTGTCAATAGCCATTTGGCCAAAAATGCATATTTTTTACCTTAAAAACTTGATATTCTCAAAAAGTAATCATGGAAATCACTCAATTTGCACAGAAGGTGTATCTTATCCTTTTAAAAAATCTACGATGGCTTTTGCTAATATCTCTCCTAATAATGATTTTGACCAAAAATGTGCAACATTTTACATTTTTCTCAAAACTACCTAAAAAGGCAATTTCTCACAAAAATACCTCGGAAAATATCAAAAGCCATCAAGGATTGTTATAAGACTGTAGTTTACATCCTAAGAGTTAGAAGTTGAAATATGTAAGCCATGTGCCTAGAATAAAAAAGATGAAATCCCTTTTGTTTTCGTTGTTTTATGCAAATGAAGATGTTGCTGCTAATTGGAATCTGTACGATCTGTTGATGAATTCCAAAAAACAATGGGGGGTGGGGGGTCAAGGTATCATAAAATTTAAGCCAATTTGTTACTCATACTTGCATGTGCTTCATAATGTAAGCATAAACCTAAGCACTAAACATTAAAACAACATAAACCAGGTAAGGCCTACTTATTCAATATCTACAGCATTTAAAATTGTCAAGATAACATTCTAATACAAAATTATAAATGAGATCACATACATTGAAAATTTATAAAAATAGACCACAAAATAGACAATTATATTAAAATGGCCTTCATTTTTAAAATTATATATTATTATAATATGAAGGATGACTCTTTGACCGCTTGTATAAACTACTACATATTGCATGTACAAATGTTACAACCATTTCATTTTTGCTTTCCCATTGTAGGCACTCGATTCAAACACAAACTAATACATGAGGTTGTATAACCAGTACACAGTTTGTCACTAAAACAGGAAGTGGTTGGTAGTACCTAATTATTTTGAAAATTTTACCAAAAACAGACAAACGCAGCAGGAAGACATTTTAAAAAATTTAAAATCTAATGCACTAAATGGACTTTCTTGAGTGTTTTCTTAACTTTATTGTTCTTGTATAAGTCTGTCATTGCTGCCAAAGGACCATACCAGCTTTCTTGTGTGGGAGAAAGTTTGCACTTTGTGATGTTGGCCAATGGACCGAATGTTAAAGTACATGAAGCGTTATATGAGGGGTTTGGATTATTCCCTGTGTCAGGGTCCCCTGGGTAAATGCCAGCAGCAAGGACAATGGCAAACTAATCCAACACACTAGGTTACAATCGCTCAAGCAAATGCCACAGAAAATGGAGAAAGAAAAGAAAATGCATAAAACGGAAAGCTGTCCAAGCTGCATGATGCAGTCCATGCTGATGGACTCTGTTCTTGAAGGAAGAAGTTGACTGAGTGGCCAACCATGGAAGAACAATGGACAAGAAAAGTGTGCTTATTCCCTCAACTTGATTATCATAAACTAATCCTGAAGACGGACAGTTCAGGACCGAAAGGTCTTTACCCACCAAGATGGGAAGGACTTTTCCATCCAACAAACTTATTAGAGAAGTCTCGGAAGTCATGCACCACACATAAGCAATGATCACGATGACTCAAATCAAGAAAAAGAAGAACCTGACCAAGCGAGCGATGTGCTTGTAGACATTCAAAACGTGCAGAATGATTCAAAAATTGAAGAGCAGTGAAGAGTGATGCAGTAGATGAAGAGAGAAGGCAATGTCTGCCTCACCAAAACAGGACCAATAAACATTTCCACTCATTCCAGTTAATTGTGAAAGGTCAAACATCGTTTCAACCATGGAAAACCCACAATCATACTTGTCTCGTCTGAAGTATCAAGTAGCAAGGCGCGTGTATACCCAGTTTGCCGCCTTTCAGTTGCCAGTGCGATTGTGCTTTACCTATGCGCGTGCTGAAAGTCGGTTCAATGATACGCCCGTGCTCTACTTGTACTTCGAGCTTGGACAGAGTATAGATGGTATCAGGGAACCATTGTTCGAACTGCTAATGAGGAAGATTTGAAGGAAGTTGACCCAAATGATGCTGAACACATAGGGTAGGATGTAAACCTTGCATTGCCTCTATGATGATGGGAGAGAAGTCAGTCATATCCACTATTCAGAGACTGGAAGAATAAAGATATAGAATTTCTTGCATAGGGATGATAATGTGTTTAAAATGAGATTTGTGCCATATTTTTACTTTGGTAATTGGAAAGTAAACAAAAAGGCTGAATGGGGTAATGTGGTTCATAATTATATATTTGTTATGAAAAAGGACTTTGGCAATTAGAATTGGGGGTCCCTGATTTTAAATTACAAGAAAGCCACCTCTCCTCCTGTATGAAATAATGGCATGTAATGTCTTCACATATCAATTAGCAATTTACACTGGGCAATTTTCAAAGGCACGCGTACTCTCGAATGAAAGCAAGGACAACCGGAAAAGAAGATCCAACAGGCCAGAATGGAAACCTTACAAGCAAATGCCACCAGAAAAAGGAGAAAGAAAGAATCTCTAAATATTTAATTACTTCCCCCCCACAAAAAAAATTCACTTCCCCCCCCCACAAATAGACAGGTCTGGTGCACACACACTGTGTCCAAGCTGCTGATTATGCAGTCCCAGCATGGACTCGGTTCTTTCAAGGGAAAGAAGGACTGAGTGGTCAACCATGGAAGAACAATGAAAGAAAACGTGGGAGTTATCTTCCCTCAACTCTTATTCGACCACAAACTTATTCTCAGGACAACAATTAGACAGCAAAATTCTTTGCCCACCAAAGGGCAGGGACTTTCAATCCAAACAGTATCGAGATACTTTCAGAAGTCCCACATGCAACATAAGAGCAGATGTACAAGTGTCTAAATTCCGGAAGAAAATGTCTAAGAGAGTGATGTTTAACATTTCAAAACATTGCAAGAAGCTTCAATATATTACTGACTACTGAAGATGAACAATGATGCAGTGGATATTGAAAGAGAAGAAAAGAATGGTCTGCCCCTCAAAATAAACTCAAATTTAATGTAGACTCAGTATACATTACATTAATTTATCTAAAAAGCCATGCTCACTGGTGGTCGTTATTGCCAGCAGGATCAAAATTACTTCATGCTCTTTTTGACAGCCACGCAGATACGTGGGCAACGTGGCTCACTTTGTGCGTGTTGTATTACTTAGACAGAGTCAAAAATTTTCTTGATTCTCTGCGGGGTTCTGGCCTGTTTTTTTTCTTTTTAGGAGATTTATTCCTAAGGTGTTGCCAAGATGCCGTAAGCTAAGAGTGGTCCTGGCGACAGACAGAAGGGGAGCTTAGCTATATCTTTGTCAATACGGCATGTTGATTCCACTCGTGCACTTGCTTGCTGCCAAAAATGCTAAGAACTCTTGTGCTTCTTCACTGAAGAAATTTGGCAGTGGGTTAGAGGATTGGACCCTGTCAAATGTTAGTGGTGGTGTCAAAATCAACCACCTGTTGAAAGGCCTAACAGGAGCGCTTGAAAGTAAGCAACCTGGGTCGCTCAGGAACGGTCCCGCTTGTCAGTTCCCGTGTTGTTAGATGGGTCAGCTGGTTACGGATGCCATCTTTCTCTCCCTCTGGGTTATGGTGGATGAAATGACAAAGTGGACCATACGGACAGATCCAACAGTATGGATGGCCGACCAGAGTTCTGTTCTTGTATTTGGTGGCGCGACAAGTTTCCAAGTTCATGGAATTCCATGAGCGATTGGCATTTCCCCATTATTAAAAGCGACTGCTGTCCTCAAATGGTCGACAAGGTTTCCGTTTGTTGCGGCTGGAATTTTGGAATTGCGCTGGTTGTTGCGATCCACATCACATCATTGCCCTCTCCCGTACTTTCCAGTCCGTGCCAGGGTGATGACGGCTTTCGGAAGGAAGCTTGATATATACGTGTAGTGGGGATCCGCTGACACTCGTTTGACGAATTCATCAACAGAGAAAATCTTCACCACAAAGGGACGGGAGGGACTTTTCAACTCACCAGTAATTGAGATACTTCAAGAAGTCTACATGCAAACTAGTGAATGGTACAAGATTGTCTCAATCCAGGAAGATAGAAAGAAATGGCAAAGAGAGAGTGAGGTGTTAACATTTCACAACATGCAAGAATGCTTCAATATTACTGACTACTAAGATGAAACAATGATGCAGTGGATGATTGAAGAGAAAAAGGCATGGTCCTGCCCCATCAAAACTAACTCAAATTTAATGTAGACTTACGCATACATACATTAAACTTTAATCTAAGCCACCCTCCCTTGGTCGTATATTGCCAGGATCAAAATACTTTGTTGATCTTTTCAAGCCCGCATGATACGTGGGCAACGTGGCTCACTTTGAGCGGGTGTTACTTTAAAAGGTAACAACTTTTCTTGATTCTCTGCTGGGTTGTTTTGTTGCTGTTTTTTTCTTTTTATGGATATTTATTCTTAAGTTTTGCCAAGATGCCGTAGCTAAGGGTGCTCTGGCGACCGAAGGGCGCCTTATCTTTTCCAATAAAGGGCACTGTTGATTCCCACTTAGTGTACTTGCTGCTGCCAAACTTGCCAAGAACTCTTATGCTTCTTCACTGAAGAAATTGGCGGTTGGGTTAGAGTATTTGGACTGTAGCCAAGGCTATTTGGTGGTGTCAAATCACCCACCCGTGAATTGTGAAAGGCCTACAGGAGAGTTGAAGTGATAGCAACTTGGGTCCGATTCAGGACGGTCAAGCTTGTTCAAGTTCACGTTGTTTGTTAGATGTCAGCTTTACGGAGCCATCTTTTCTATCCTCGGGTATGGATGTGAAATGACAACGTGGACCATATGGACAGAATACAACAGATGGATTGTCCGACAGAGTTCCGTCTTGTATTTTGAGTTGGCACGACAAGCTTCTTAGTGTGGTCCCTGGGGGTTTTGACCCGTGAAAAAACAAATTGTTAGTGAGCTGATTTTTGGCCAGCATAAGCAGAATGCATCATACAACACATATCCAAAATCACCATAAATCCCCCTGGGGAGAAAAAAATTTTATACAAGTGGCCGCCCAATTAGCTACATCTCAGTTTTGAAAGTAGGATGTTGATGATATAGTGTTTTTGAAGATGCTTGGGGGTCAAGGAATCCAATTAGTACAAATCTAAAGATGATGGCTTCCTTCATGCCAAATCCAACATGGCCACCATTGTATATAATTAGCTATATCTCATGTTTTTGAATATGTTTTGAGGTTCAAAGATTTCAGTTTTGTTTAAATCCTAAATAAATGATGTTTCCTTAACTAAAAATCAAAAAATGGCCACAAAATGGCTGCCAATTTGGGTAACATATAATTTCTTCTCACTGACATATATTTCCTTTGCAGGGTTTCCTGCAACGGAGCTAGGTAAATGTTCGCATATATAGGAGGGTTGTTTAGAAGCAATAATCCCGAAAAGGCGAAAAAGGGATTGTTCTAATTACCCAAATAGTAGTTAAATTTAGTTCATTCTTTATCTATTCAAAAAGATGACTTGGATGTATGTTTTTGAACTAATCAGAATGCAATTTCCAAAATTGCACAATAAAAACCAGTGCGACGGCTCAATAAAATACTCATTCGAAAGAAAGACAGCATGCTATAAAAGTTTCGTATTAATGCCAGTT
Organism: Ophioderma brevispina; assembly: GCA_023653785.1. Lineage (NCBI taxonomy): Eukaryota > Metazoa > Echinodermata > Ophiuroidea > Amphilepidida > Ophiodermatidae > Ophioderma > Ophioderma brevispina. Next base: position 2,044 of record JAMKCH010024345.1, on the reverse strand, counting down.
TCGTTATTAATGTTCACATAAATGCATGATTAATTATAGGCCTAAACACGTACATCTTGCCAGAGGAAATGGCAGAGAGAAACAATAGGCCATATATTTCTATTTTATAAAACCAAGTACCAGAAAATGGAAACTGGAGTGGAAAGATACGTGTGGAATAAATAGATAACAGATGAATCCAGAAATTGGGAGAAAATAAAATTGGGTGTGGAAAACCTCAAGAGGACTTCCTATCATAATTCAGGTTCCGTCGTTTGGACCCGTCCCTTTACAAAATTTCTCTATAGTTATTTATATCTATTGAATTTATTCACTTATTTATATTTATTCAGTTATAATTATAAATATTTTATTCGCTTATATATATTATGTAGATTAATGTATTTGTTTCTTTATCCTCCTTTTTGTGTTCTGAAGTTAATTAAGCAATTATATGTAATGGCGGCCATTTAATTTCAAACAAAAGGAAATCCGGATAATTAGATTTAGACTAAACCATCACCACATCTACTTGAGAGCCAAGTATAGATAATTATCTGCGATGTAAGCTATTTTGGCAGCCATCTTGGATTAAAATTTTTTCCCCAAACCGGGGGATTCATGGGGGGATATTTTGGAGATGTTGGTGTATGATGTATTCTGCATGTATGGGTCTGAACAAACCACCTCCCCCCCCAGCCCACTCCTCAACATACCAATGTTTTCCACGTCACGCACGATGCTGTATTCTCACCTTCAATTCACGAACTATACTATCTAAGTGTCATGAATTCCATGAGCGAATTGGCACTTATCCCTTACAATTTACATGCCGCCGAACCAAAACAAACCACCCTTCCCCAAACCCCTACAACCCCCCCCCCATGGCCCACCCACGCCACAACCCCCTCAACAACCCCCCCACGCCCTCCGATTCTTGTAGCAGCTGAATTTTGATTGTGCTTGTTGTTGCGATTCATATTGTCACAAACATTTTTCTCAGACGGACGAACACCAAAAAGTAACAAAGAGTGGATATGAATTACAACTTAAGTACACTCCTCAGAACAACCAAAGCAAGAAAACATCCAACAGAAAATGGTTCTAGAACCAAACTTGGTTTAATCCCCCTACAGCAAAATGTCGCCAACACATCGGAGGAAATTGCTTCCACCTTCTGGGACAAATGTTTCCCCACCAGGTTCTAACCTGCATAAATGTTGAAAAGAAATACAATCAAATTGAGTTACTCTTGTATGTCCAACATAGGTATATCATAATAATGTAGCTACAATTGCGAAATCTGCACCAAAACAAGCAAATAACATACAAGTAACTGTAATTGCCGTGTTTGTTAGCCACGAATTGCCCTATAGAGAATGAATCCCATAAGGAAGGTATACCAAGCCACTGAACTAGACAGGACAGAATGGTTTAGTAGAACAGGCTTGCAGACCTGCGCAACATTTTTGATCCGCAAATCTTGCATGCATTGTCCCATTCATCATTGTCCTAATCAGACCAGCATGGCTCACCATCTTTACCGCCTCGCCCGCTATTTTTTTTTTACCAAAAAGCAGAAAAATTTAATGGCTCCTTTTGACACTTCGGCGTGCTTCATTCAAAATCAAATCATTCAAAATTCAACCATTATACGTATACACACTATTCCTCTCTGATGCACACATGCTCTTTTGTAATCCAGGGTATATATCAAACTGCATGCATATTCTGATGGAATATTTGTCCGAAAGTTACTAATGTAACGATGAACGGCTACTCCCACTCCAAGACTCATTTCTCACGCACGCATATGATATCAGTAGGCCTTACCTACAAGTGAAACTCAGAGTAGCGAACTAGGAAGTAATAGATTCACATATAATATTTGCATACTCTACCAAATGGTATATCGAGCACTTATTGACGGAACTGGTGCGTTATATCGTAATATATATAAATATATATACCTGAACTCCTTGAGAGAATTAGCCACAGCAACATACCTTCCAACACCTCAAACAGAATAAACATCCTCATCCCTCAGCAGTTTGGTTTCCTTCCC
>JAMKCH010024344.1:0-20135 GCA_023653785.1 Ophioderma brevispina | reverse complement strand
GTCATTCAAGGGGGACTGTTTCCTGTCCTAATGTGAAAAATCTTCAAAAAATTCATATCGCCATTTGCCAGGTACCATGGTCACGTGACGCATGCATATGAAGCAGCTTCAGACCTTCAAACCAAGGGTGTGCTCATATGGGGGTCAAAGGTCATTAATGGGAACTTGTCCACCGGTCTTAATGTGACAAAATCTCAAAAATTCATATCTGCCATGGCAAGGTCCATGGTCACGGCTGACTGATACCTAGAAAGCACTTTAGACCCTTCACCAAATGGGCCAAAGGTGTGCTCAATATGGTGTCAAAAGGTCATTAAACGGAACTTCCGGTCTTACTGTAAAAATCTTCAAAAAATTCATATCTTATATGCAAGTACCATGGTCACATAACTATGCATATGAATCAACTTGAGACCCTTCACCAAAGGTGTGCTCATATGATGGGGGGTCAAAGGTCATTGGAAGGGAACCTTCCGGGTGTTATGTGAAAAATCTTCAAAAATTCCATATACATTTGCAAGGTTCCCATTGTCACATGACTCATGCAGATGAAGTAGCTTGAGATAACCCTTCACCCAAGGTGTGCTCATAAATCCCCAGCTTTTGTTAAACACACAAATTATAGGGTGGAACCAAATAATACGGTTTTGAGCAAAAAAGGCGGTCATTTCATTATCGAGATCCCTAAAATCTGGGGCTTGTACGGCATTTGGTGCGAGGACTTTTAAAAATATTGTCATTGGTGCACAGATTGGTTCAAAAAAAAAGGGTCTGGGCGAAAGGAGTAATGACGCGTGCTAATCATAGTGTCGTGCCCCTCCTCTCCCGGGGTAATTGTGAACACTTGTATTGAAACCAGCCCAGAATAGCACACTGACGTCGAGCCGACGTCGTCACGGTCGCGGTCGGGCAAACCAACGTCAAGCCCGACGTTTGGAAAACGGTGGGGAAATTGGCCGTTAGATGGTCGGCAAACCAACGTCAAGAGCTGACGTGGGAAACGTGGGGAAAATTGGTCGTTTGATGGCCGGCAAACACGTCAGCTCCCGACTTTGGGAAAAACGGTGGGAAATTGGTTGTTAGATGGGGTCGCAAACCTACGTCAAAAGCCGACGTTGGGAAAACGGCGGGGAAGGTCGTTTGATGGTCGGCACACCAACATCAAGCCGACTTGGGAAAAACGGTGGTGAAATGGTCGTTGGATGGTCGACAAGGCCAAGTGTGAAATGGGGAGAAGTGGGAAAATGGTTGGGGGGGAAATGGTCGTTTTTTTGTTCGGCATGCCAACGTTTGGGCCGGGATTTTGGGTGAAATGGTGGAGTGACTGTCGTTTTAATTGTTGTGGTAAGCCAACGTCGGGGTGAAGTTGGGAAATGGTGGGGGGAACTGGTCGTTTTGTGGTCGGCAGGGGCAACGTTGTGGCAATATATGTTGTCCCGCAAACTATAGCTAAACATTTCTAATTAGGGTGTATGGGAGGCCTAATTAATACAAGGAAATTATTAGCCTCTAGCCAAACGTACCGAGCTTTCATCACAAAATGGGCCATGCTTAGTCAAGATTGTGCGTAAAAAAAACATATGGCATTTGCAGTGACTTATATTTTTCGATTTTGTGCAGCACTTTTGTTTGCACACCGTATCCACGGGATTTCCTTGAGCTTTTTCGCTGGGGGTTTTTTTTTTCCACCTCTGTGAAGCTCTGTGACGTAATTCGGCGCGTTCGCCATTTTTATGATTCTTTAGTCTTCACTTAGTGTGTGTTTCTAAACTGGTGATGCTTTTTACAATGAATTCTTATATATTTCCCTTTGATATCAAAGGGAAAAGTTAGCTCAATTGGATAGAGTAGTCATTTCTAATCAAAAGTCCCCTGTGTTCGAATCCGTCAAGGCGGTAAGTCGAATTTCAGTACTATATACTATATACCTAAACATAAGATATAAACTATACTGGTGTTTTAAGTGTGAAAAACCATAGGAAATGTTCTTTTTTATTCATGGAGCCCAATTAGTGATTTTATAACATGGCAAAACGACAATCGTTTTATTATGGTTGGGATACGTTGCACAATGCCTGGCCAAACATTGGTCCAACGTCAAAATACGCGACGCATGTCATCGTTTTGGGCCGACGACAAATGACGTTTGGCCGCGGACAAAATGACTTTGGCCCGACGACTTGGTCTATGTTGGCCCACCATCGCGTGTATGTTGGTCCACTGTCCCAACGTTGTAAGCTATCTGGGAGTGTGGCAGGAGATATGTTGGTCCGCCGTTCTCACAGTCCGGGAACAACAATGGTGAACAATGGGCATCGATTCAATTGACTCTTCACGAAACATAAGTTTTACGCTTTAGGGCCTATTTCCGTTGTCGTCTATGGCCACCCGTAGTATGAATCCTGCTTGGAATATGATTTACTTTCACGGGCCGCTTTAGTCGCCCTTTTTTACCTAAAAATATGTGCTGGAATTTGGGAGTGGTATTATAACCAACCGGACTTAAGTTAAGCTCAACATGAAATATGCAGTCTCTGTAAGCAAACCCTTGAGGCGTATAGGTTGCCTATTCAAACGGTGTATTTGTTATGAATGTATAAAATAAACTTGATCCAATATTTTTTAATATCGTGTTTATGGCGTCCATTTTCCGTTTTTTTACTAAAAAATAAAAACTGTTATATTTATCATTCAAACCAGGTGGTTGTGGGTACATGGTAGTTCCTCCCAATCTGTTGCCGATTGGTGATAATCCAGAACATGGATAAAACGTCCTTTTCGCATTTCACGACCAATGTTTAACCAGAGAAGATGTAAGCAAGCCCATTTTGTCGTGTTACGTAAATTAAACTACGTACGATTGAACCCCATGATTTCTTAGTGCTTGTCTAAATGTGAAACACGTGGTTATGATTTCCGTTCGGTGACTTTCAGCCATACTACGTTATGTTTATGCAACGCCCATGCGTAACTTCATGATAACTCATTTGCATACTTTGTTGCACTCACAACGTACGATGATTTACAAGCCACGCCCCGCTAGTGACTCCTGGATAGTAACCTTCCTGCCCGCCCCTGTTCGTGACTCCTGGATAGCCACGCCCCGCTTGTGACTCCTGGATAGTAACTTCCCTACCTAGCTCTTTTCGGTGACATATTGCGTTGTTGCATCCTACACGTTGATTGACAGTTGAGAGCGGTTTGCAATGAGATCTTGGGTATAGCTTGGTCATTTAAAGCAACAAGAGAAATCCGCAAAACTCTACTGGTATGGCACAAATTTTTGAAAGCCTTTCATGAAGTCTGTCCTAATAATTTAAACCATCAAAAGATGTTCAAAATTATTTTTGGAGTTGTGCAAGAGCTTATAAAAATAACACAGTTACACGACATTACAAGGTTTTTCATAGCTGGAGTACATTTTATATCCGATTTTGTTAAAAACTGCATTGGACAAAGAAAGGTTTAGGTCAGAAGTGAATTTCCCTTAACCAAAAACATACGAAATGATAATACAAATATTTTATATTAATTTGTATTTGCAATCAAGGCCTATGGCATAGTATCAAAGGGGATTTCAGTTGTAATTCAAATTCTCAGAAATTTCAAATCTGACCAAATTTAATATTTCCTAAGATCAGGTTTCCATATCCCCCAACGCCCAGAATCTCCACCAATGCATTTTTCCCTTTCTGAATAGAAGTGTCAAATTTATTTTCCATCACAAGTGTGGCATTTTTTTCAATTAGTAGTGTTTTCTCCTGTCATTCAGGATTTTTCTCGTACAAATCGCTCACAAACGCGGTGGCCAGAAACCGCAAAACAGGTGTGTTTGCGACCCAGTAGCTGACAATGATTTCAATTTTGGCAAATGTGGCATTTTTTTCCGTAGCTAGCGTGACAATTTATTTCTTTCCCGTGAATAAATGAAATTATTAGGGAGAGGGGAATTTTGGATTTGGGCCAGTTCGGTCGGGGGAGGCAAACTAGGGAGGACAATTTAGGGAGAATATACCCCTTGCTCCCCGTGGCGCCACACACCACTGGCCGGGTCCGGGTACCCATGTTCGTTCGGCATGTAGCCGAATCTATAAAATCAAGCACTAGTCCCGCACTATACATAATTTTATCATGATCGGTCCGTGTTGTTTAACACGCGCGTGCGTAACGTGTGTGTGTAAAAAATGGATGCAAAATAGAAATATTTCAATACGTTCATAACATTGCAAATAACATGAATACGTGTAAAGTTTTAACATATTTGGGAGTTCAATAATCTACTTTAATCGGCACGAGACTCCCAGCTGCTATATTATTTTCCGTATAACATTTGAATAGCAGCGTCGTATTTCAGTCACAGTTCAATCACTATAGTACAAAACTTGATTATGTATGTCATTTTACGTATCTATTATAAGAGTTTTTGCAGTGTATGCGCTCATAATCTCATAATCATATAAGATTATCTCTTTCAGGTTAACGCCGGAAGTTTAAAATCCCCACTGACCTCTATACATGGATAGCGGGCTCGCACGTAATTGAACGCAGGGTGAGGACGCCCGATGTTCGATACTAGAGTTGGGATTTTGGAGGTTGCAAGGCTCCTGTGGAGCTCTATGGAAAAAATCCCTAAATCGGCATTAATATGCCTGATTGATTCCTCCAAAACCGCTTGATGAATTCATTCAATCTTTACCATACGGCAAGAAGACATCGTTTAAAGCAATTTTGTTCTGCGAACTTTTAGTTCGTAGAAGAAATTTTTGAGAAAAATGCATTTGAAAATTCAATTTTCGCGCCATTTCAAAAATCCCTAGACTGCTGAGAGCGTTATTTATTCAAATTTAGTCTCATTCTCATGTATATGGGGTCCTACCACGCCTATTGACTCCACGAGGTCCGAGCACGAACGTATACAAACGCACACGAGACTACGGCGCTCATGCAACACAACGTATACCCGACGTATTGACAGGATATGGCTCAAATCGCACCACATTTTGCTCAAATTTCCTTTCCAAGACCTGATTTGTCATAGTTGATCGTATTTTTTCGTGAAGTTAACGTATAAGATTCGTTTTATGGGCGTGGCCTTTTGCAGTAAACCGTTTTCGCACAGTTATGACAGAAAAATGACCATATCATGAGCCTTTAACACCATAGAATATATATACATGATTACTGGGCATTTATATAGAGTGCTAATTTTTCGAGAGATGCCAAATAAATACAACCTCCCCCGATTGAATGATAGTCGATTGATACAGCGGAAACTTCCCCAGCGACCATTTTACGCAGGGCATAACATTGGGAGGTCACTGTACTGAGTCAATGTGAAGTCAATATTTCTGTGAATATTTCTTGTATTTGAAAGAAAAATCTTAACCTATTATCGAAAAATTATGCCACAGTCTCATGTGCCCCTTGGCCCCCTGGCCCCCGCCCCCTGGGCCCCTTTCCCCGCCCCTTTCTCCCGCCCCTTTCACCATCCCCTCCCTTCCCCTTTCCCTTCCCCTCCCTTTCCCCTTTCCTTCCCTTTTCCTTCCCTTCTTCCCTCCTTCCTTTCTTATTTTTATTTATTCATAATAATAAAGGGAAGTTGGGATTTATTTCTTCATCAATTCTTTCCTTCCTTCATTTATTTCTATATTTAAACCAAATAATCATTTATCTTATGTTATAACATGCTCTGCTATTTTATCTACTGCATTTGTTTATTTATTATTTCATATCTCCTCAGTTTGTTTCGTTATTTTTTTCGGAAATTTTTCCTTATTTGTTAATTGATGAAATATTTTGAATAGGCTTATAACAAAATTCCTTTGTGTGAAAAACCTCTTTATTTTCCCTTATTTTGAGTAAATTTCAAATTTAACGTACAAGTGCCATTGAAAGTAGTGCAGTGACGACGGTTCTTATTATGCGAGACAAAATGTGTCACTTTTGAATCGCCACCCGCTATCCCATGTCTTTCGCAGTCTGTGACATATACCCTAATAGACTACCACGTGGGAAAATTGCCGAGAAATAGTTCTCACACCGCAGACCCCACAGGATCAAATTGAGAATCCGAATACGAATACGAAAGCCTTTTATGTAGGCCGTTCTGACGAAAAACCATGTTTTTGTTATTAGGGATGGAACGCCATAGGTGCTTTTGTAACCCGGGAGCTAGCAGACATTTGTAACACATCTCAAGTACAAAAGGTTTGAGTGATTAAATATGTTGACAGACTGACACGGACCCCTGAAACGTGATTCTTAAGTGCAGGAAATTGTGCCTTAAGGAGAGGGGGCCAAAACAAAGTGGTCAAATTTTTAAATTGATCCAATCATGTTGAAAAGTATACCATGTTATTCGTCTAACCACAAGGATTCAGGAAAGGTATAGTTTGTGCTATCTAAAACGTAAAGTTTAAGAGTTATAGGCTAAAAACTGCAAAAATCAATAAAAAGGGTCATTTTCAGTTGTACAGGGGTCAAATTTTTAAAGTTGCTCCGATTTAGATAAAAAATGATGCAAATTATTGATGGAGTTCACAGAATAAAATAAGGAATAGTTTTGACTCTCTAAGATATTTAGTTACTGATATTGGGGGCACAGAAGGTCAACGTCCATTGCATTCAATGGGGTTTGACCTTGTTTACCCCCTACTTTCTTAAGCATTTGAGACACTATATTATTAAACATTTGTAGCAACAGCTACAATTTAAACCAAAGGCAACCAAAATAAATGTGTCCCAAAATGTCACATCTTGGTTGATTTACTCCGAATAATAGTAGAAAAATACACAAATAAAAATGTTACTCCAAGTGGCAAAATTCGTGTTTCAATTTTAATTTCCCCAACTTCTGAGGGGAACACTCTCAGACATCTGCAGGGCCTTACGCATACGCAGGATTTATTGGGGGTGCGTGACTTCGAAAAAGTGGATTTTTTTTTCGAAATGAGTGGACTTTTCATTATTCATTATTCATCATTATTTTGACCGTTTTGAAGCAAAATAGTTGAATCGAGGGCTAGGCAATGCTCATCAACCTTGGAAACACAAAGCAGGCCAAAAACACAGGGAACCATCCAAAAATTATCCAAGAAACCTCACGAAGTGTCCACTTTTCTTTAATAAAAATCATTTTAGACAAAAAATGGCCGATTTGTGTTCAAAGCAATGTTCAACAACCATTGATACACAAAAGAACCGATAAAACTGGGAACCACCTAGAAACCATCTGGAACTATCAAAAGTGTCCACTTTTCTTTAAAAATCTTTATTTTGACCATTTTGAAGCAAAATAGTTGAATCGAGAGCCAGGCAATGCTCACCAACCATTGGAACACAAAGCAGGCCAAAACACCGGGAACCATCCAAAAACCTTCCGAGAAACTTCCAAAGTGTCCACTTTGTTAAAAAATCAATATTTTGACCGTTCTGGACAGTTGACCAATTTGGGTTGCAGACAATGGTCATTAACCATTTAGACACAAAGGAGCCAAAAACACATGGAACCATCCCAAAAACTTCGGGGGGCCGGGGGAGACACGATCTTCTCGGGATTTCCAAACGGTAATTTAGGGAGCTGCTACGTGCATTTATTATGGAAGTCTCTGTCTCAGTGACATTACAAAAATCGGTTCTTAAACCTTCGTTCAAACGATCTGAATAATATCATGATAATTTAAGACAAAATTATTGACGTCAAAATCCGTCGAGGTTAGTGGATTAACCTCGCTGCAAACAGTGCAATTTTCAATAACGGTCATTTAGATGTAAATATTCTGGACCGGGCCTCGCTTTAGTCAGCCTGTGTGTTGACCGTTCGCTTATAGGTAGCATTGTTGGATAATAGGGTAGCACAGCTTGGCATGAACTACCACCTCCCGACCTTCCAGGAACATTCCAAAGTGTCACTTTGTAGTACTATATCCACCCTATTTCGACCAATTTGGACAGAAATGGCCGATTTGGGTTTCAGTAACAGTTTCAGGCAATGCCCCATAAAAACATGATTTTTAGACACAACGGCCTACCATATAATCCTGAGAATCCCGCATTTGTATGCCTGCGCCTGCGCCCGCGCCCGCGCCTGCGCCCGCGCCCGCGCCGAATACATTAAGCCTTATTGGGTTGTGTGCATGATTTTTGTAAGAGGAAATAGCTAAAAATTGTAATCTGCATTGCTAATTCATCGATATTATAGTCAGGAAGGAAAATCGACCATGATTCTACCGGCTCGTATTGACCATTTCTCTTCTATATTTTATATGGAATTTGTCTTGATAATAGCTTAAATCATCGAATTTTATACCATCTTGATTTCTTGCTTAAATCAAACGATTTCCTAAAATTGTATTGTACTTTGAGCTTTTGACGTAGACATCATTATCTGTGTATTTTTGGCAATTAAAAATTCATTACCAATATTTTATTTAAATATTAATTATAGGGTTGTAATTTTCTTAAAACCTTTATTTTTAAAGAGCTCTATCTCATGATGCAGTTTATATGCATGTAGATGCCTCAGTTTTCAAGTCATGACCCTTTAAAGTTAAAGCCCCGCCCGCCTGTGGTACCATTGTAGATGTGTTATAATTTGGCAGCAAATCCCACGCCCCCTCGTTCCAAAAATCCTGAATCCGCCACTGCGTACCCACCTTCAGAGTCAACCACACCAATTATTCTCTTTCCTAATATTTTCCAATTTCACATTTGATCGCAGTAGATATAAATATTTTCCTCCCAACAAAATTGTTTTTGAACAATGCAAGAGTTTAGAGAAATTGAGTTCGAATTTACGTGTTTTGATTTATTTTCAGCCTGATTTTGAGTATTTTTGCTGGATTTCACTTTTTCGAAAGTTTATTCCCATGCCTGATAAAAGAACATGAAAACAAGACTCAATGCATGTGCAGGATGGCGCCACAAAGGCTGGTGCGGACTTCTGATTTTCCCAGAATTCCCGATTAGGAACCATGGAAGATACTGCTAGTATTGATTAAGTACCCACTAAGACGTCGCTGTGTCTGGCTCGTTACATGTGACAATTCCTCGCACACCTGCGATTTTTCCACTTGTATTTTAGGTGGTAGTAAGGCAATTCTGGAAATAATAAAGCCGTTTAGTACGCTTGCAAGGGGGTCCCAGCCAGATTTATTTTGTTTAGGATGCACTAAATATCAGGGGAAAAAAGCTAATTTCCAACATTTTAGTTCGACTCTGATGTTGCGTTTTGATGATATGACTGAATCACTGTATTGTGTATACCCAAAGACCACTATATGGTAATATTAAGACGGAAAATACAAAAATACAATTTCCTCAGCACTTATAGAGTAGATCGAATTTGGGGTAAATCAGAAAACAAAAAAATCATCAAAATTAAGATTTCAGACATGTCTGGGACCAAGTATTGATATACTTACATAACCCATGCAAGTGATAAAACCAAATGCAGCCCGCCTAATATAAAAAAATCAGTTAATTTAGTCATATTTGGGTCCGTACGGAATCTTACTACAACACGTAATTGAATGGGGGCTTTGATATCTTTGATGTATTGCTGTTTTCTTCTTCCTTTTCTTCAATCTTTCTTTTGGAAAAAAATTACTATGAATCTAGAGATGTAATCCTCAACTTTGAAGCTATTCCAGAAATTTCAAATATTTGACTCTTTCGGCTGAATCCTCACTAATAGTGTATTTAAGACACTATCATGAAGGATACATCTATAGTTCTCCACAGGTTTTTTTAACTGAATTTGTCATAAAAAGGAGAAAAAACCAGTTTCCAAATTGGAATCGCCGTTCAATTACGTATTAGAGAGAGTGCCCGTACACGGACCTAATGACTATAAAAATACAAATATCCCAATTTTGTCTTTTTAATATTACTTTTGGTCTTATCACTTGTGTTGGGATAACTATGCTTGTTACAAAAATAGAAACAAAGTAAAAAAAAGAAAAGATTTGAATGAGTTTTTAGATTTTCTGATAATTTAAAAAAAATCATTGATAGTGGCCTTTAGGCCCCGTGCTGTGCTATAAAATCCAATTCAATTTCTTTCAGGAAACCTAAGGGACAATGCCCATGGATCACTCACGAAATCCTCTTAAGCACATCTGCCAAAAATTGGCCAAATAATACATAATTCAATGAGCACTTTGGACCAGTTAGCTATAAAATCTATTGACTGTTGATAACACAAGTTTCAAATAAACTTTTAGCTGCTCTTTAAAACCTACATTCCCGCAAATTTCAAATATTGGACTCTTCGAATTTCACTCGGGGGGGGGGGGGGGGGGGCTCCTTACAAATAGCTGACGAGAATGTGCAACACTATTAACTTAACTCCCTTTTTTAAACCCGCTGTCGCTGAAAGATCCCTTTTTTAAACCTGTCACTAAAGACTCCCCCCCCCCTTTTAACCTTTTTTACTCTCATTTGATGCCGCCTGCCTCCCCATTTTTAATCACTGTCACTGATGAACCCCCTTATTCCACATATTGTTCATACTCTCACAGAAAGCCCCTCTTGTTCACTGATATGTTGGAACTTCAGCATATGGTGTCCTCACTGAATAACCTAACTCCTTTTTTCACAAAATGTTAGAAGCTTAGATTGACCCCCAGTTTTGCATCCTCCTCACCAATATCCTTTTTTCTTTTTAAAAGTTCCTCATCGAATGCCCCTTACTTTGAAAAGTCCAATCCGCAACATCTCCGTCCTTTCATATATGAGTGCCCCCCCGGGAAAAACATGATAGTGTTTTTTAAAGGGGACTATTCCGCTGTCTTTGCCGGACTCCCTCCTCCTGATTTCTCCAGAAGTATAGTCGATTTTGATTAACCGGGCTTATGTGAACCACTTTGTGCTCAATTTCCTTTTCAAAATCCTGACTTGTCCATAGTAGATTGCACTGTTTTCGTGAAGTTTAAGGTATGAGATTCATTATTTTGGTTGTGTTTTTTTGTAACACTCCCATTTTTGCACAGTTATGACAGAAAATGACTGTATCATGAGGATTTAACACCATAGAATCTAAAAACATTGTTTACTAAGTAGTTTATAATAAGTACTCATTTTCGAATTGGCCATACGTATTGTTCATAAGGATACCAAATAAATCGGACCTTTCCCCCTGAGAAAATAATCTGATCACTGACCTAGCCCTATATCGCACTCCCCCCCCCCCCCATCAAGAAATGATGACCCTTTACAGTAAATGACATGTGACAAATAATCCTCCAAGCAGGAAAGATGGTTACGAGGGGTGGCCCAGGATTTTTATTGAGGGGGCTGGACTAAAGAGTTCGAACCATGAAAGCGGAGCGAGTACGGGTGGGGTTCCAGCGGGCCCCCTAGTGGGGTGAGGGACAAACCCCCGCGGAGTTCCAGGGGGCAGAACCCCCGAAGCTCCTGAGGTTTTAAGACCTGAAAACGCCTTAACTTGCATACTTCTTCCGACACTTTTGATCCGCATTGCATGAAAGAATTAAATAAAATGTACCATAAAATCATCCCTTTTTCCATTGCTAAGCCGTCTGTATTTTGAAGTTGATGTTATAAGCATTAATTCGACCCATTGTACGTTCTTTTCTCCTTCTCTTTTCCTCTTTTTTCTTTTTCCCTTCCGCTTTTTTCTTGAAAACTTTGAGGGGCTTTGTTTTGTCCCCAAATCTCCCTTGAGTAACGGCCAGTGATGGGAGTTATTCGTCTATTTTTGAAAAGAAGAAGTATGAAGAAACTAGGCTAAAGAGATAAATATAGCCTACATAGCAACAATGAAATTATCGAAACGGGTACGTGTTGTTCAAATTTTTGTTATGCGTGTTTTTAGTAGCATAATGAACTACGGAATTATAAGAACTATGAACTTTTCCCTAAAATCTTATTTAAAAGAAATAGCAAATAAAGCAGACAAAGAGAGAGAGCACTAAATTATTCAACTTTTCACTCACAAAGGGCAACAAAATTAAAAAGATATTGTTCAACATACGTATACGGTAATTGAAGGGAAACAATATAGACGGCTCGGCAAAGGACCAAAATATGACTTGATGGCGTTGTTTTTGTTACAAAGGTCCAACCAGGTGGATTCATACCACCAGGGGATGTACATCAACGTATGGGGTGTGGCCTTCTACATTTTTTATTTTAGGGTAAAAAAATTGCAAAACGGGTCAAAATTGTCCAAACACTAGGGTAGATCGTCCAAAATGCATTCGGCTTCTTGCAATAATCATATCAGAACCATGTCATTTATCTTTGTAAAGGAGTCCATATTTAATAACTGAATATAATGGAAGCTATCCCCTTTTATAAATTTGGGGTCAAAATGGCCAAAAGGTCAAAATTGTCCAAAAATAGGTAATTATCAAATGATCCCTTTCTCACTACTCTATCAGAGACATGTCCAATTTACATTTTAAATGGAAGTCAATATTTATGAATATAATGGAAGCCATTCCAGTTTAGAAATTTTTGGGTCAAAATGGCCAAAAGTCAAATTGTTTCCAAAAGGTAATCAGTCGAATGCATTCTTTCTAAAATAATATCCAGACATGTCCATATTACCTTCAAAGGATCATATTTAATGTAATATGGAACCATTTCATTTTTAAATTTTGGGTCAAAATGGCCAAAAAGGGTAACATATGTCCAAAAATGGTAGAATCAGTCGAAATACCTTCATTTCTTAAATAATCGATTAGAACATGTCCATTCACCTTAAAGGAGTCATATTTAAGTGGATAAATGGAAGCCTTCCGATTTATAGATTTTTGGTGTAAATTGGCCCCAAAAGAACCCTGTGCAAAATGGATACCTCAGTCCCCAATCACTTGTTTCACAAAATTTTCAAGGAAACATTCGCCGTTACCTCTCAAGGAACTTCAATAATACCTTTAGTGCTTGTCATTCGATTTTTCATATTTTTCAGATCACATGACCAAAAAAAAATTGTCTCCAAAATGGTTAAATCACGTACTCCAAAGGTGTCATATAAGTTGATAGAAAGCTATTTGGCTTAATTGACAGATTTTGTGGGTTGAAAAGACCAAGGGGTGTCATATAAGGTGTTTTGCCCTTTCATCAGGTGAAAAGAGTGGCTGCCATTTAACTTTCCGATTTTCTGAGTCACAGTGGAATACATGGGACCAATTCCAAACTGATCAAATCACTTAAATTGGTGAAATAACGAAACGTATCACTTTGTCCTACTCTGACATTATGTCCTTCTTTTTGCCCAGTAGGTCCAAAAGATATATGAGTATACATCCCACATGTAAATAGACTGCTAGCCAGTCCTAGATTTTGGAGTCAACTTATCAAAAGTCACTAAAATTGGAAACCAATTGATAAACCGTGTGGCTTTGTCGCACATTTTTAATTATTACCGTGAATTTTATATATATTACTTTGAATATTAAATAGTTGTAAGGGCCAGGGTGTTGATTTTTTTAGATCTCGGATGCTAGAGTTTAAATAGGCAAATTACCTGACATTTATATCACTAATTACTTTTTTATGAGTTTTAAACTACCTATTAAATTCAAAATAAAATGATATGTTTCTTGAAATTATTAGTCCATATTCTGATTAACAATTTGTTTAAAAAAAACTAAAAAATCAATTTTAATCAGTTTATCCATTGACATTTTTTGATATGCAAGTTGGTATTTTGTCCTATCTAATTTGTAAATTGTTAATGTAAATCATTCCATGAGAATTTTATATAGGCTACTCATACGGCTTTTTGTAAGTCTAGTATGATACACAGTGATTTATCAGGGGTCTATAGCGTAGGCTTCTCTTTTTTAATTGTGGGACCTGGGTTTTTGATCCATATTAAACGCAAAAAATTACCAATCATCTTGTCCCGTTCTAATGCTTAGCCTAATACACCAGAACCCTTTAATTTTTGGACCAGTTAACCAAACTGAATAGCGATAAAATTGGGAACAGCTGACTGTTTTCCGCATTTGGGTTATTGCTTTCACAATGCCTCATTCTTACCTGTTGATAAAACCTAACCAAATTAAACTAACACTCACCGCAATTAAAAAACCGCGTTATAGAAACAATTGGAGATAATTTTTCCCTCCATTGTAATTAATGCATTGAAGCCAAATGCGTTCTTTAGTCAAGTTTTATTTAATGATTCGTTTATTCCTGGCACTATGGGTAACCGTAGCACGAGAGCATAATAATAACATTATAACACTTTGATTTATTGAATTTTTCTTTGTCCCCTCCAAGGAAGTGCATTTAAGGCCAGCATCATTGTCAACTTAATGTACTCGGGTGACGCGAATGATGACTGATTAACAATTTTGACAAAGGGCATAGAGCTAATTCGATGTTTTCTGACCATATAACCATAAAACTTGAGATCCCCAATCTTGAGTTCATTTTGATCCTTAGCCCATTGTGACACAAAATGGGTAAATTGGCATACCTAGCACTGGATCCACCTAAGTATTCCTTGAAACACATATGTTCTTATTAAGTTTTTAGACAGAAGGCCATTATACCTGCTTTACCATATTTGAACTTTTATTAACCTTTTTGGACATTTCGACCCCAAAATGTGGTTAAAAATGAAATGGCTAGCACTTTTATTTACTTAATCCATTGACATTGTCCCTCTGAAAGTAATGAATTATGATCCCCTAACCCTCGTGGTTTACCGGGGGGGGGGGGGTGGTCCCCTATAGTATACTTTCTCCTGGGCTAAAATGCCAGAAACTTTGGCAAAAAGCTCCGAGTAATCATGTTCTCATCCTTTGCCAGTATTTTTAGCGAAATAACTGTGAAAGGTGCACCTTCACCGGTGTTAGGGGTATGCCGTCAAAGTCGAAGGGTACGTGGGGGTGGTTGGCCACCAAAGAATGTTTTAATGGTTACTTTTTTTTTTTTTTTTTTTTTTTTTTTAAAATTATTATGTCAGTAGGGCTCTAAACTATATTTATCAAACTAGTCATTGCCATCATTTAGAGTGGAAAACTGCATGAGATCCGATATTCCTACTTTTTTTAGCGCAAATCAGATTTTTCGCCATTTCCTATGGAAAATCCCAATTTGCCGAACTCAGGGACTTTATGACGTCATTGGTGACGCATACTAGGTCTGTCATACTTGTTTTGTATTAATGGATGAGAAGGACCAACATAAACATCGGGTGTGTAGAACACATTCTCGAGCCCCCCGGTAATCCATGTTACCAAAAGGCTTGTATATGACGAGGGTATTTTGAGAAAGAGTGTTGGCTAATTTATTAGTTTTGGACAAATTTGAATTGTTTGGCCATTTGATCCTACAAAGTGTCAATTGAAATGGCTAGCACTCTATTCGATTAATTTGAGTCTTTGGAATTAACTCAACTGTACATGTTCCCATTAAGATCGTGAGAAAGGAAGTATTATGATCATTTATGAGATTTGGACAATTTTGCTGGTTTGTTGGCAATTGATCCCCAGACTAGGTAAATAAAATTGCTATAGCACTCACTCCTTTCATTTGTGTTCCCTTGGATGTACACCACATGTTCTGATGAAAATTTTGAGAAAAGAAGGCAATATGATTGATTTACCTATTTTTGGACTATTTTGACCTTTTTTGGCCACTTTTTACCCCAAAATTAAAAAATTAGAATGGCCAACACCCCATACGCTATTGTATGTCCCATGAGGATGGGAATCCACATGGTTGGATGTTTGTAACAAATTACGCCGTCAAAACTTTTTCTGAGCACTTTTTGCCACAATGGCCGGCCGTCTAATATACGCCTATGCACTTTAAAAATTGAAATTCTCATAGACGCGTATTGTTCTGAGGCTACAATGATAATTTACGGTTTGTACACTTGACACTGAATGTACACTTATGGTTTGATATTAACCTTGTAACATTCGACAAATTTTGAAATGTTGCATAAACTTTGGAGCAGGTTTTGATAGTACGAGTGTCAGTTAAACGCGTCTCCAGTACGTATAGTATATACGACATTTTACACACCGTAATGCTATTTTGAGTTACAAAAACCGTGACCCATATTTTGTTCTTTAGTAATCGAAGGATTTTATAAATGCGCAACTTTTGTCAAATTTAAAAAGTTATCGAGCCGAACTTTTGTAACATTTCAATAAACGTATCAAAAAAGTTAATTTTCCATGGACTAATTAGGTTAAAAAGCTTAAAAACATGTCTTTTGAATGAGTTGTTTTTCAAAAACGAATCCTGTGACCTCATTTTTTTAATTTTGATATTTGATTCATATCGATGAAAGCATGTTTACACGAAGTCTTGGGGAAAACATTCAATAGATTCTATCATGGATCATCCACCTTAAGACCCCTTTTTGGGCGTCTTCAGCAGTTCGCAAGGGTCCCATTTAAGTATGTTTTAGTTCACAAAATCCCCCATTTCGAGCAAAATTTTGATTTTTAACTACTTTTGTGGTCTAATTTTTGAACAAGGGTTCAATTTTCCAATTTTCAGTTCGCAAAACCCTCGTTTCCCAAGTTTTCAGTTTGCATGGCTTAAGCTGAGGCCTTGTGAACCGCACACCTCTACCAAAATGAAAGTTGAGTGTCACCCCCGGTATAATAGTCTCGTTCGTAGTATTTGTGAAATCATCTAACGAGCACGTATGCGTATAGTATTGCTGATGTTGGGCGAGTCACATTTCATGGTGACAACCATAAAATGCTGGAATCGAAACTATAAGTGCAAATTATGGGATGGCTGCTCATCGTTATAAATATTGACGTCATGCGACAGTTTGCATCAAATACCGAGTGTACGTCTTTGCTGTTGCACCTAGAACTTAGAAGCGATTCAATTTGGAAAGTGTGAAATCAAGTTGATAACAATCATGTTGTCGTTGGCACAGCTTAAAAGTTTGAAGATCAAGCAGCAACGCCCAGTTAAAGTAAAGCTCATCAAGATAGGTCCGAAAAAGGAATATGTCAACGCTAAGAAAGAAAAACATCAATTGTGGAATCTCGCATTCGGAGATGAATCTGGCAGTATTAAGTAGGTTATTAGTACAGGGAACCTTTACGTCGTTTTTGACATGGTGGTCGGCACGAGCCGTAAAGGCCAATAATGCATTGAAAAGCCGTATCAATCAAGCACCTGTCTTAAGTATGGACTGGTCGCGCAGTGCTGGCGTCGGACGTCGATTCACTTTTAGAAAAATAACCACCTATGGCCGCAGTATTTATCTTGCACCTACTTGTACTTGTATTGGATCTCTAATTCTTATCTAATTTGTTTCTTCGATTGTGAAAATAATATTAATTAAGTCTGTATTTTGGGGATATTCTTGTTTCGGGATTAGTGCTACACGATTTGACTAAATGTAATGTCGTCATACTAGAAATGAGGGGATTCGTAAATGTGAAATGCAAAAGATTGATAATGGCTCGTCTCTGACATGCCGAAATTTCAGGTATGACTCGTTGTACAGCGGTTCTCTACAGTCAAGAAATTCGGGAGAATATTCAAGAAGGAAACTCGTATGTTATTCGAAACTTTATTCTTAAACCAGGCAGCAGTGGCAAACAAATAACTCTGACGCAGTACACAAAAGTTGGGAAGTCTAGCAATGTCACCGTCACTCCAGAGACGCAACAAGCTGCCGAGCTGTTGATTCAAACACCACTTTCCCCGATGAAGAAGGTGAAGGCCATCAAAACATCGCCGATGAAAGCTAAAGTGTCTGTAGAGGGAAAGATTACTCAGGTATGAATCGAATATATGCTAAGAATTGGAATTGATTTGTATCATTTTTTCTAAAAAGAAGTTGGTGATGTTTTTCAATGGCCAGAAATAAATACATGAACTTTACATTTTGCGAGATCAGTTTAGTTGTGCTTAAGTCAATGTATTCAGTTCATCGTGTTGTTTTTGGACAACTATTTAAAAAACTACTTTACTTTTGGTTTTGCAAATTAAAGAAAAGGACACGAAGAAACCAGACACTAATGGATAGTGTAAGTCGGCTTGCCAGATTGTGTGTAATTAGAGTGCCATTTGTTTGAATGCACTTAACTAACAATTTTGGCACAATTCGTCTTGTTTCACAGTGGTGGTGACTTTTTATTTGGTACTTTATCATTTTTCATTCATTGAGAAATGTCCAATTTTAAAATGGATTGGAACTGAGTTGGTCACCAGTAAAACATCCTCAAAATTGTGCGATATCTTCAGAGGCTTACATGTATGCTATCCCATTAGTTTGCATTATTTAATGTATAGCTATCGACATTTAAAAGTGTTGCTAAAAACGTGTTTTATATGTCTTATAAATGGTTACACGCTATTGCAAGTAATTCAAGGTTTTAGAAAAATTTATGAGTTGTGTCTAAAGCTAACAATCCTTTTTCACCAATGAAATAAATGGTAGATGCATTTCTTTAATCGTCACATTCATCAAGATAAAGAATTTGAACTGTCAATTCTAATAAATACTTGATTTTGACATATTTGCCTAAAGTCAGGAGCAGCTGGAGTAACGTGAACGTGTTAAGGTCAGCTGGTGAATGGTGTAAAACTTCAATGATTAAAATGTATTGTTATTGTCGTCTCCTTTGCCTGTTAGTTATTTACATTCTTTTCTTACAATCGAGTACTTTTCCTAATACTGTTTGACTTAGCTGACACTCCCCAATTCAATATTAAAGGTGCACTCATACCAATTCAATGCAACGAGGAGATTGTGTGGCTACGCAGAGATTGTGTCATTATAGTAATTTAATATAGATT
This sequence comes from Ophioderma brevispina, assembly GCA_023653785.1. NCBI lineage: Eukaryota > Metazoa > Echinodermata > Ophiuroidea > Amphilepidida > Ophiodermatidae > Ophioderma > Ophioderma brevispina. The sequence continues at coordinate 1,367 of JAMKCH010024344.1, read as the reverse complement.
AGACAATGATTCTTAACTTGTATTTGGCTAACAAAAATCTTAGAGTAAAAAAAAAAAAGTAATTTTGATTTGTCTATATTTGAATAATTATAAAACATGCTGAATTTCGTATTTGTTCCTATACAAATTTAAAATTCATAATTTTTGCACCAAAGAAACATTTCTCAACTTAATCTTTTAAGATGGGAATATTTTTGATGGAAAACTTTACCATGTTTTTTACACAAGGCACAAAAAAAAATCAACATTTTCGATTTTTTTTTTTTTTAAGGACACCCAATATGTGAAATCTCTCCTTGCACCATTTAACCCATTTTGTGTTATTGTTGTAAAGTTCTGGCAACATATTTATTGCAAAATCTCACTAATGTAACTTTGTTTTCTTTCCTTGTGTGATAAACTACCCAGTGAGATTTTAAATATTAATTTCTCTAAATTAGTTTTAGGTGTTCATTTGCTGTTAGGGCCGAAAGGGCAGTTATGCTCTATTTATTACTATTGCTTTGATTATATCAATTAAATAATGGTAGTCTCTAAATAGGCAATGTCTTTATGGATGAAATTCACTTGAAATTCATGCTTTGCTCGATAACGGGTCAGTTCGCGAAACGCAATCGTAAATCTACATCATGCATTATATGTGATGCCTAAGTGGAATAATTTATCCAAAGCACTGTGTAACTGGTTTAAAAAGTCATGTAGGATATGTATAAATTTGTATACACGTAAGGTTAAGCACAAGTTGCTAAAGGGGAATGGTCCAATTTAAAGGAGCAACGAGAGATTTCAAGTCCATATTTTCAGAAATATGTAGTAATGTCATAGATTAGACACACAAAAGATTCCCTACCTTTTATTTGGCTTACAGAAATAACTGAAAATGAAAACAAAGATGATTTCTATATACTTATATTTCAATAGAAAACATAGGCTAAATTTCATATTTGCTTCTATACGAAATTAGAAATTTCACAATTTTGGTACCAAAGAAACAATTCTAAGGTTTAATCATTTCAGATGGTGATATTTTTAATAGAAAGCTTTACACCAGTGCAAAAATCAGAATTTTTACATTTTTAGGAATACCTGTTATTTGAAATCTGTCGTTTTTTTTTTTTTTTTTTTTTTTTTTTTTTTTTTTTTTTTTTTAGTTTCTCGCCGATCCCTTTTGATGCGAGAGTTACAAACGTGATTTTGTGAGTCTAGGAGTACTGTGTAAAGTTAATATTGGTCAACCAATTATGCTTCTGCTTTGGTTATGTCGGTATCACAGACTAGCTGCATCTCACCAACTTGTGCATAGGATTTAGTTGACATTAATCAATGTGCCGGTGCGCTCTGAGATTATTTTTGAGTTTTCATTTCCT
>JAMKCH010024343.1:0-30236 GCA_023653785.1 Ophioderma brevispina | reverse complement strand
CTCGGGTTATGTTTTGCTTTATCTTTCCGTTGTCCCAAGATAAGTGACAATTGATTCGCCACGAATCTACCTAGCAGAATCAATTATATTATCTCGGGCATAAGGAGGGTTGCCAGGGTTGTTTGCTAATCTTATTATGCCGGTTGCTATGTGTTGGCCTCGCTATGCATGATGGGGCTTTGTTTACTGTTCCCGCCGCATTCGAGTTGGGTCATTATGCTGCGAGTTGCCATCCATGCAGATGCTTTCTCCGTGTTGCTTTTTAAAAATCCCACCCACCTCCCCCTTAAGGCGTGATGTTTTCATATTTGTTTTCTTCTGAGACGAATATATGGTATAATTCGTCTCAGGTTTCTTGTGGTTTATTTGTAGTGGCAATTGTTTGCCTTTTTTATACCCTCCTTGGATTATTATATAACTTAAATTCTTTCAAATTCGTTGTTACCATTTGATAACCTTAAGGGACTGCTGTGGTTTACTCCCGTGTCCTATAGATGATGGCTAAGATTTCCCCTCTGCAGATCTGAAAAGTCATTATCAATAATATGATTGCAAGTGAAATATATATTAATGCTGACTGGTAGGCTAATTGGACTTCCCCACTTTGCTCGTGTGTGTGTGCAAGTGAATAATATGATCTATGCTCATATGTGATGGAGTTTAAATTGGTCTCTCTCCCCATTGTGCAACCAGGTGTGCATATGGTATCCCTACCGAAGTCCGAATTAAAACCCGAAGTCCGAGGAGAGATTATCCCAGTATTATCCATTATGAACAAACCCCGATACCTCGTGTTGATGTTGCCCCGATTTGCTAAGGTGCAGAGACCCCACACTGCGTGTCAGATGTATCCGATTTGTGAAGCGCTTCAAAACTTACCTGTCAATCAATATGTCAATCAAAACCTGTGGATAGCATAATGGCTCGCAGTAAAAACTGGCATCTCATTCATTCTGAAAATATCTCTCAAAGAAGGAACATGGAGCAATTCATCAGTGTATCTCTTCCTCCGCGCGGGAAAGGCTACATTTTTCGACAATTATATTTACTCAAGATAAGGAAGTAAAAGGCAGACTCTACCTAATATGCAACCGCAGAAAACAACGTGAAGAGGCCGTTTTACGGTTGTGCCGAGAAGTGACTTTTTGGAAATTGTTTGTAAATTAAGGCATATAGATGGTTAAAAAATAAACGACCCAAAACAAAATCAAAATGACAACGCCAAAAAAATAATAATTTTAACTTTGTTGGAAAGTGTTTTGGAACAAATTAACACAAATTAAAGGCCTAATATTGTTTGAACAAATTAACAAATTACAGTTCAACCAAAGGCCAAAAACTGCATAACGTTTTTTTGGAAAGAAAAGTACACAAAACACTCGACATGAATGTTTTTATAAGAAAGTCTTTGGAAATTAATGGCCTATGGAAAAATAAGAAAACAAACAAAAATATAGAAATGCGGTTTTGGAAAAGTGTTTGTGTAATTACTTAAGGCCTAAACAAAGTTCACTAACAGGCAAAAAAACAGATAAAATATAAGTTTTTGGAAAAGTGTTTAGAATAATTAAGTATTTAATGCCTATAAGAGTAAAAAAAGGAATCCAAAAGCAAAAAAAAAATTTGGAGTATTTACGAAAAGAAAAAAAAACAATAATTGTTTTGAAGACATTTTTATTATTGTTTGGGGGAAACGTTTTGTTTTTTAAAGTATTGGGAGGAACAATGACTTTAAAGCCAATAAAAATTACAGTAAAACGCTTTTTAAAAATACAATAAACACCAAATACAGAAATACGGACCATTGTCCATTATACAGCAGTTCATGACGTCATGCACTTCCAGGGCATGTCGCCGCCATGTTCCCTGGCAGACTCTGCACTAGCCGCCCTCAAAGAGGTCGCGGCCCGATCACTCAATCACTAGCCCATTGAAAATCGAAAGTAATCCCGTCATTGTTTATAATTGGTTAGTAAGTGATTGCTTCTTCGTACTTAAACAAATTTTCGGACTTCGGTAGGAATGGGGTATATATATGTTGTGTGGTGTGTTTGCTTAATTCATATACAAGTAATGGTCGTGGGTTTGTTAGTGTTCGACCCTGTCCACCAGACAAGTTTGGTTTTGGCTACCCTCTGTATTTTATTTCTTATGTTGTTATGTTTAAGAAATACGCCGGGATATGCGAAAATTCGTGAAAATGGCATGGTTTTTCCTAACCTGCCTATCAGTGTGTTTTGTGCTAAACCCTCTAAAGAGTTAATCTGATATGATAAAGTTGCGTGAAAAGTGGCTGTGAATTTTCCTAACATGCCTATCAAGTGTGGATTGTGCTAACACTGAAGTTAATTCCTCTGAATTTCGTGAAAAAGTTCTGTGGATTTCTAACCTGCCCATTAGTGTGGTTTGTGCTACCACTGAGTACCAATGGTGGTAATAAGCATTTTTGGTAGGACGGCATAAACTTGCACATCTCACTCAACTCGGTTATGTTTTGCTTTATCCTTTCCTGTTGTCGAGATTCTCTTCTTATCGTGTCCAAACACTGTGTGGTTCTCAAATATGACCAGTCCAGAGAATGGGTACAACGTCTGGCTGCTTCAACTGAATTCCGCAAGGTCCTTTTTTGTTGCTTGTTGCTCCAGCATTGGCAGACGCAAGAGGTGTTCCCTTGTCCTGTGGTGCTGTTTCACCACCACAGGTAGTATCCTGATCTGCTCCAGATAGCCCCACTTCTGAAAGGAAACCTTAGATCGGCCATGTCCAGATAAAACAACAATAATAACAAAAAACAAATTTTTTAGGTTTTTTCTTTTTTTAATTCTTTTTCAATTGTGTTTTTATTTATAGCGCATTATTATTATCATTATTATTATTTAGATTTCCCTCACTGGAAAATCTTTAATAAAAACACTCCAAAAAGGAGGAAAATTTTTAGCGGGGCCGAAAAAATTAAAATGGGTCACAATGCAATAGAAAATTTTGCATTCGCGTTTGCCGAAATCATATAACCCCGGTTTAAGAAATTGAGTGTCCCGTAGAGAGAGTGTCCCTAGCTACCATGTCAACATGTATGGAATAAACCGTGAACTTGTAGACGAGGTCATTGGGTACAATTGATGCGAACAACACTCAATGGAGAACAATGGCCTAGATGGGGGGTAAGACACTCAGTCACGAACGGACACTGTAGTTTATGACACCGGCATATTGGTGTTAACTTTAATAGGGTTCGTAAGTTTTATAAACTTTTAGTTTGCCAGCCATGTTCATCTTTCCAAGCAAAACATCACGTGTATTAATTGACAATTGTACAACTGAAGATCGGGGGGGGGGGGGGGGGGGGGGGTGTGGGGGGGGGGGGGTGGGGGGGGTGGGGGGAAATCACATATGAAAATGATATGGGTGTAAGGGTGTCGCTTCACAACCCAGGCATTCGGTGACAGCTGACTCCAAAAATAGGTCTTTGGGTGAGAACCGCCAAAATGCGCCGAAATAAGGGGTGTGTGGTTCGGGTGACAAATTGCAAAATTTCTAAAAATTTACAAAATTTTCACCCAAAATCAATTGGGGTCTTTAAGAGAAAATATTCCCAAAATAGGGGTCTTCGGTTGACAGTTTGGGTAAAAGTTTTGAAAAAATATGGGGTCTTTGGGTGACATTTGCACAATATGAGTCTTTGGGTGCAAGCGATGCTGAAAATGGTGGTATTATCAGTCCTTACATGCAATGCGCGTCACCCTCCAGAGGGGATCAGCCCCCCCCCCTGTGAGACTATGAACTAAATTCCTTATGTTTGGAACATAGATTTCACAGTATCTCTGGGACACATTTTTTCCATTTTGCTACGCAGTCTTTCTTTTCACAAATTCCGTCTTCATTGACTAGGGTGTCAAAACCGCCCGCAAATATGGAAAAGAGTATGTTTTTTCTTAACCCTAATTGACCCCTAAAATTGTGATATCGTACTTAGGTTATGTAATACTCAAATTAAGCAGAGAGATCAAACCATCATAAATATTTTGTAAAGCAAAGCAAATCAAGACAATAAAGGCTGGTATTTTTTTTATATTAATGACGCGATGCACTGCTACTTGTTTAGGGTATCAAAGACCCTTTTGACCAAAAAGAATTGTTTAGGGTATGTTCTTTAGATCGGTGGAAATACTCGTTTATAGGGTGCATTTTGTAAAGTCCGTGGTTCACGCATATCCCTTTTGAACCCCCCCCCCCCCCCCCCGGGAACATTTACATTTTGAAAAAAACCACTAAGCAAATTATATACCGGTGTCAAATGATATATCTCCCCTAGAGCAATATTCCCGGGGCTTGTGGTTCTAGGGATCGTAGTCTTCGGACGCTATGGCCCTAGAATAGTATCCCTTGTTTTATTTTATTTTTCAGAAATAGGCCTATATCAGAATTACATCTCTCAATTTTTCATTGTGACTCATTTACCCTTCCAGAATATTTACCCCTTACACATTTCCAACACATAGCATTTCCATAATTTTACCCTTATTTTTGCCAAAACACATGCGCAAATTGGACTTTCGCCTATTTTCTCTAGAAAATACCCATTTTGCCGATTCCGTGGACTTTATGACGTCATTGTGACGCCATACTCGTAGGTTTGGTACTTATTTTGGTATCAATGGAAAGAAAAGACCATATCACTATCCACTGGTATCAAAACATAAGCATCGCAAATCCAAGGGAGGTGGTAACCACACGCCCGTCACCCCACCCCCTTGGTAAACCATGTTTAAACAAAAAGGCTCGGTAAGACAATGATTACGGTTCTTCAAAACGAATTGTTTTAATAGCTGTATGCACCTTTTATGGTCTGTTAGACACCTTTTTTGGGGTTCTCAATTCTTATGAACCATTTTTAAAGATTTCATTCTTAAGGGGTTCCATAATAGGGCCCCCAGGGGAAAATTGTAATCACATTTTTTCGTTAGTGGGTCAGCAACCGCATACAATTAAAAAGATTTGAACTGAGAAATTAAAAATCTGTGTGCACTTTTTTGAGACACCCAAATATTGTGTCAAAATAGATATTTCATATATCTTACACACATGCATAGATTCTTACCTGGTATGTGGCTACAGAAATGTCTTAAAAGAGAGAACAAAGTGATTTTGATTTGTTTATTATTTCAGAAAGAGTTCCATATGTACCCCTCTTCCAAATTCTAACAGGAAACAAATTATGTTCTATTAATGGCCAACACTAACAATACCCAACCCAAGGCCAAAAAATTAAAAAGGATTTGTTACATGTAGAACTTTGAAGGGGGGGGGGGTGTAACATATCGTCGGCTGAATGCAGAACCACCGTAAGTGACATTTTTTTCGAAATTTAGTTTTTGGTGAATTTTTGAAATAAAAAGAGTGGTATTCGCGCATAATTTAAAGTATGCGTGAAGAAACAGATGTAAGTGATAAAACAGTTTTAATTAGAAAAAGAGATAACGTATGTGCATTCACTTTTCCTGCTTAATGCAAGACCAACGCCAAGTTGCACTTACGTTGGTCTTGCATTGAGCAATTTTGCCCCTTTTCAGTGCAAGTCCAACGTAAGTGGCACTTACGTTGGTCTTGCAATTAAGCTTTGTGCACTTTTTCAGGAGCAAGACACAACGTAAGTTGCACTTAACGTTGGTCTTGCATTAAACCTTTTTTTAAAAATGTTTATTGCAATACCAACGTAAGTTGCACTTACGTTGGTCTTGCACTAACTAGAAAATACTGATTCACTTACGTTATTCTTTTGTAAATAAATCTTTAATTACGTTTTCAAGTAGAAATTATTCATTTACTCATACAAATACATTTGCTATTGTAATATCTGCTTAATTATGGAACATCACCTATAGAATCCAATAAAACACAAAAAACGTTCTTCCTGCAAAATTAGTCAAACTGCACTTACGTTGGTCTTGCATTCAGCCGACGATATTGAACTCTGCCATTATTTCATGTAAAACATTTGCTGACACCCTGATATGTGAAATAGCTCACTGCACCTTTAATTTCTTTTGTTATGCGAGCCAGTTTTACAACAGTTATATTATACTATAGTGTTAAGGTTTGGAAGAACTCACTGCCTACTTCCTTTGTAGCTGAACAGCTTTATTTCTTTCTTTCTTCTGGGTCTTTCTTTCTTTCTTTTCTTTCTTTTTTTGCTGAACGTAATAGAACTGTCACTTACTGTAAAAGAGTGAAATCTTGTTAGAAGTCTTAAAACATTCCTCGTACGTGAACACAAATTCCTATAACCAGTTAAAATATTCCTAAGGATCGAATTCGACTTGAACTGGGACAATAGTTCCTCACCGACTTATAGTTCACACTATGAATTGGATCACTAATTCCTAATGTACTTGTAGGCCATTTTGGACATGGACACTTATCCTAAGGAACGATTTCCACCTCTGCTCTGTCAGGGCATTAATTTCTATAAGGACTAATTCCACCCATCTTCGGACCCATCTTCGGACCTAGAAACTAAATCCTTTGTAGTTGTACACTGCGGTTTGACATGATGCTCAGGCCAGGTGTTTTTTACTCGCATAAAGCCTGTGTAGGGTGTGCCATGGTCCAGGTCTCCATATAACAGGAAAATTGTGAGATACCAGATTGCCATTCTTTCCAAGCTGTCCTTTGCGTGACAGAAGTCTTGCTGTGGGCAGCATAGACCCTAGGTACCTGCAAGTCCCTTACCTCTTTGATTTGGGTACTACCGTCGGTAGTGCATGCTAGGTTGATGATTATCTTCCTAATTGACGGCCATATATTCCTTCTTTTTTGCGTTTTTTTTTTTTTTTTTTAAAAGTTGAATTTGCATTTTATTGGGTTTAGGGCAAAATGGGTTTATAACAATTGGTTATTAGACCAACTGGTCCTATAAGCCGAAATTGGTTTAGGACAAAATGGGTTTAGACAAATGGTAATTAGACCCAACTTGATCATTAGTACGAAATGGTTTTAGACAAAATGGGTTTAGACTAAATGGTTTATTAGACCAACTGGTCATTAGACGAAATGGGTTAGACAAAATGGTTTAGACTAAAGTGGTATTAGACCAACTGTCGTTAAACAATGGTTTTAGACAAAATGGGTTTAGAGACTGATGGTTATTATCCCAACTGGTTATTAGACCAAATGGTGTGACAAATATATTAGACTAAGTGGCAATTAGACTCTATTGGATATTAAGTAGCCGAAATGTTTTAGACAAAATGGGCAATTATACCATCTGTTATTAGGATCCAGTGAACAATAGACTAATTGTTATCAGCCTATGTGGCAATTAGATCATCTGATTTTAGACGAAACGCAAACGGTTTTAGACCAAGTGTTATTAGACAAATGGAATTAGACGAAGAGATAAACCAACAAAATGCAACCATCTATTGCAAAGATTGTAATAAATAATTTTCAAAAAATGAGGTTGGGTCAAAAACTTTGGTGGCAGGGGTGGTTTTGGGGTTCAACAAAAATCCCGTTTTTCTAAAACCTTAAGAACATCACGATTTATCAATTTCTTAGCAAACAAATTTTACTCAATATGCCATACTATCAATCTCTGACCTTTAATTATAATTCTGTTTTATACAATATATAAAGGTCTAGAATTTTAAGGCCCCAAAATCATTTTTTCCCCTAAAAAAAACATCCTTTTATCACATGTCACCACATCTTAGTATTACCTGAACCCTTTATTCAATGTATAAAACCTATATGAATAACAAAACCAGGATACCCTAAACATGAGATGTGTCATATTTTTTTTTTACTTAAAACCAAATTAAAAATAATATTTAGCTTAATTTCCAGCCCAAAAGGGCATTTTTTCTTTTTCGTTCGGCTAGAAATCATCCCTCACACACCAAATATTTCAACCACAACCAACGTTTCTAAATCTCATAATTATATTTAATCCTTCAAATCAGGTGCTTGTTTTTTGTTGTACCGGGGGAAGGGTTAACTCGAAAACTAGAGCTCGGCCACTCCGTTACAGTTGTTTCTCAGTATCATTCTGAGAGCACTAACTCTTACTTAGTAAAACGTGATTTGAAAGCAGGCCCAAACATGATGTGAATGGTAATTCTCAAAACCAAAATTCATCTTTGAAAAGCAATATAATGACATATAGTTTTATTGAACGTGACTGATATGACACCCGAAGAATAATTATATTTTGTCAGGTTTTGCCATAATTTGCAACAGGACACCAATGGTCATGGCCTATGGTGTACATAATGCATAACCAAGTGGCTATAATAATTGTCAGCTCAGTTCAAACAAGTCAAATAAGCTGTGGACTTGGTCCTGAGAGAGATTTTACGGCCGTGACGTGAATAGTGCCGAAATATGGAGAGAACAGTAAAGACAGCCACGGCCCAGACACTGGTGATGGCAGATGGTGTATGGGTTAACTAATTCCCTCATCCAGGTCTCGCAACATTGCGTTTATACTAGTACTTAGAATTATGGATTGCACTTTATAGAAGACTTGCCTAGCAAAACTTTCAGGCAAACTGGCATGGAATATGGATAAAACATTTTTTTTTTATTGAATCTTATACATAAAAGTACAGTACTGCCAGGAACCAACATAAAAACCATTTAAATGGAAAATAAATTTTTGAGCAAGGACAAGTAAGGATAATATAACACTTCTACTTTCACAGATTCTGATTGAAGTGGGTTGACAATATTACTGATATTTCCGGTGCAAGATGACATCAACAGAATGTGTGTGTTCTGTTACAGTGCTTATAGCCATTCAGTTTATAAATGGCTACATGCATGTTGTAGTTGGTGTGACGTTTCTTAAGGCATTTTATATCCAAGCGACATCTAGTCTGGGTAAAGTGTGAAAATGCCAAAAATATAATCAAATTTTAAAAAATGTGTGGTGTTCCATTATTTGCAAAAGCATACAAATTTGGTAAATTCGCACAATATTTTATAAGATACCGTAAAAATCACAATATTCCATAAAAATCAACAAGATAATGCGAAACCACAGACAAATCAATCAAACGTCTGTAAAATAAAAATGAAAATTGCAAAATTAATGATTTCCTAAATTACACAGGATTCTGTTAAAATTGCACAGAATTATGTAAATTCACACAGTTCGCATAAATCGCAGAGAAGTTGTAAAAAAAATTGCACAGGATTTCTTAAAATCACATAGGATTTAATTGAGTCGCGAGAAATTCTAAATCTTGGCGGAATTTTCTGATATTGCACAGATCATTTCAAAGTTCGCATGATATTAAAAAAAAATAGAGTTGAATTTCTTTAAATATCTTAATTCAGACTTTTCATAGACTGATTGCGATTTACCGTCTTCCCCAGTGACATGGTTCCTTTTTAAGCTGCCGAGGTATGACATAGTTTCTAAAATCTAGTTACATAGATCGGACATTTACAACAGATGCCAAAAATACCATTAATCTAAAAAATCATATTTTTGCCCAAAGATGCATGTTTTTTACTGAATTGTTCAACTTGACATGTCAACATCATATCTAAGCTGAATGCCAATGATATATCAAGTATTTTCAGCTAATTTCGAGAATAAAACCTGGATATGTTTTAAGAGGGTGGGGCGGGGTGGTGTTTTGGAGGTTAGTGTTTGGCGATTGAACGCTTTGTGTCTGGAAATTGAACGCGCGGTGTTTGGAAATTGAACATTTTGTTTTTTTTTTTTTTTTTTTTAAATAATTTGGATGTTGACATGTTTGGAGATGTGAAACGCTTCTAAACGTTTAATCTCTAAACATGTCGAATATCTATGCACTAGCTGTTTGGTTTCTGGACGCCGGATGTTTGGTTTTCTGAACGCCATGTGTTTGATTTCTGGGCGCAGGGTGTTTGGTTGCTGGGCATTGACCTCTATAAGCACTACCTGCCTATCACTTTCTGAACGCTGTGTTTAAACAGTTAAGCCGGTTAAGCCAACATGTGTATCAGACGTAGCTCTGTTTTGTTTAACTCTCTAATATTTTGTATGTTTGCTCGTATTTGTTTGGATGCACGGCCAGAAGCGAGTGCCACTGTTGTAAAGTGTAATTCCAATCAATTATTAATTATATTATGATAGGGTTTGCTCATTCAGGATTGAGCAACCTTGTCTCACTTCAATTAGAGCAGATAAACAATCTAAGTCCTTATCTAAATAGAGCAAAACAATGGCTATAATGATGGTTCACAATGAGTTTTAATTATGTAAAGTGTGTTTCTTGGCCCGTTCCCCACACTGTGGGGGAATTTGCATATACCCCTTAGTCTAAATTTTCATTCTAATCGATTTATGGGGTATGGAGACTTTCATTTTCATGTGCTTCTAATTTTGTGCGATGGTCGTTTACTTGGGCACGTGTTCGTCACACTTACCTTAGTGTTTGATGTGATGGGGCGAGTTTCAGTGGCTAGCCTTTGCACTATTAGACCATATGTGATTAGACCTAAGAAAGTTGCGCTGGTTTGTAGAGACTGTTATATTCTGGAGGTTAAGTAGCAAGCTATCTCTCTGGTGCAAACATCCTACACTTTGATGTCAGATAAGCATAGTAAGCAAATTGAAGTGAACCTTTAAAATTGTTGTTGACAAATTCCAATGCTAATATTGGTTTTGTTTGTAATGAATCTCCATCCTGTACGCTGCCAAATTAAGGTTGCTTATGTTTCTCACAATGTATTGAATAAACATTTTTCTAGACTTATTGGTGTTAGTTTTTTATGCAGACACTGTGAGCACAATGGCCTACTTGGTAGGGTCAATATCATTAACGCTTACTTCATTGATCGGTGTGATGACTGTTGACTCTGATCTGCTATTAATTACAGTCTCTGTATTCATAAGTTTTATGGAAGTGATGTAATAAGAGGATAGGTTCTATTCAGAATTGATAATTGTCTCTTTAATTACTTAAAAGAGACTGGTCCCTGCAAAAAACGTGACAATTTTCCTTATAAATTCTTTATTTTGTCATATGATTCAGACTTCTAACTATGCCGTTAAGAGCCAGATTGTCATTAGTATTATGGAAAATAATTGTGTCCTGCATTTTAGAATTCCAAATTTGATGGTATAATAATGTCAGCTATTATAAGTATGTCATCCTTATAAAACCATTTCTGGTTCCACATGTACACACTAGCGGACATTGTTTCAAACAGGAGGGGGCAGTGTTGAGATCCCCCTCTACTAAAGACTAATTTCAATACAAGTCATAGGCGCTATTATGTACACAAATTATTATATCATGATCATTTATCCTTGCTCACTTCCTTTTATCCTCTTCACCACGTCCTCACTTCTAACATCCCACTCACTTCTCCTAACTTTCACTTTTGTCTCACACTGTTTATCTACCAACGGCTTCATCTCTATCTCTAAGCCCCTCTCCTCAAACATACCACTCACTTCTCACTCCTTCTCTATTTACCTCCTCACTCCTCTTTTTCCAAGTGAGCTGCCCTTGCTCATCTAATTATTTACTATAAATTATGTGGCCCTGGTGTTTATCTACTTATCTATAAGATACATAAACTTACCCCACTACATTCAATCTGAGTACGCAATCCTATTAGAGCACATAAAGTGAGCTGGCCTGAATTGTTTGTTCTGTTCAATTGCATGTGAGCACCTTGATTGTGTCCAAACATTCTCACTCCTCTAATTAGATGTTAGTCCCAATCTCATACAATTGCTTATGAGCAACCATTCACTCTAAATGTTTTAGAGGCGACCTTCTGCAGTCATGGCACTTTTTCAGAATTTGTAGTAATTACGAGTATAATTGGGTAATGTTCATGTGTCTGGTATATTTAGTTTTTTTGTTATATTGTCGGGCCAATGTCTATGGATTTATAGAAGTAAAAAAGCAAATGTTGTAAACGAAAGAAACATGTATATTGTATACATTCATTGGTTATCACGCGTCGGGCCAACACTCACCTTTATAGAATTAGATGCGTGGGAGTTGATTGAGTGCATGCATCGTGTATGTTTTGGTGGAGACAATGGCTTGTTAAGTTTAACAAAGGTTGTAATCACATTTAGTGTTCAAGAGTGTCTTTGACTATGACCTAATTTTTTATGGGTAAAAAGTGTTGTTTTTAAGTAGATCAAAAATTTTATTGTACAATCTAGATTTTAATTAGTACTTACTATAGATGCATAAAATACTTTGTTTACCCTACTCTTGTTAACCTATCTCCGACCAATGGAGGACATGGTTCAAATCAGGGCAGGGGCAGTGGGTGTTCCAAAGATCCCATTCCAATTATTCTGAGATGTATTATTTAGCACATGGGTACAAGTTATTTTGCATAACATTGTCTGTTACAGTCAATTAGTTCATTTCCTTGCTACACTCCTTGCCTGGTGCTCACTAGACTCCTAATTACCTTAACCCTTGGCTCACATTGCCTGTGTTAACCCCCTACGAAGTGAGCTGGTCCTTGGCTCAATTTCTCTCCCCTCAGTGAGCAATATACAGTCCCTCACTCCGCCTTGAGCACGCCACGCCATGTCCTTGTTTTGCTCACTTGCTTAATATACAGTCCCTCACTCCTCAGTGAGCCAAGGCTACTCACTGTCCTTGTTCTGCTCACTTGCCCTTGGTCTACTCACTTGCCCTTGCTCCTTGTAATATCTGAATATTGTGTACAACTGTAATGAGGCATGCAGGCTAGCTCATTCTATAATGAGCTACTAATTTGCATAGGCCTATATAAGGCAGGGTTTTTCATAATACATAGAGGATTATGGTTGTGGAGATCAAACGAGACACATGTAATAAAAAAAACTGCTTGTAATAAACTGGATAGGCAAAGTAAATCAGTGTGCCTTTTGTCTTTTGGTGTGTCATTGCCGTCCCGACGGACGCAACAACTATTTTGAACTGATCTAATTCAAATCTGTGCACTTTTTGTATTGAAGTAGATTTTGTTATGCGAGTCAATTTTGTGTGATAGTATTTATACTAATTATTAAGGTTTGAAGACTCACTTCCCTACTTCTTTTGTACTGAAGAACAGCTAATTTTGTCAGTTGGTTTTATTTTATATTTGTCATTTATTTCTTTATGTTTTTATTGAACACCATTCCCCCCCCCCCCCCCCCCCCTAAGAACCAAGTAGTTTACAAACAAACATGGAGCAATAGTTTCCTACGGACTAATAGTTCGTCCTGGTCGGACTTGGACATAACTGTAAGGATCGAATTCTCACCTTGAACCGGACAAAGTTCCCTCAAGAATTCTAGTTCACTATGAATTGGATACTATTCCTAAGTAACGTGGCAGTCCATGTTGGGCGATGCACTATCCTAAGGAACGATATTCCACCTCTGTTCTGTCAGGGGGCATAATAATATAAAAATAATAATATATTGGCTTTTATAAAGCGCCATTTCATCTAGATCAACAGCGCTGTTGCCTATGATTATTACGCTGCTGCTGTCCGTCAGGAAATCGTCACAATCATTTCGCGCTCATCTAGGCCGGCAGCTGGCCAACGCACAATCCTATGCATCAGCACTTAGATTGTAATATTCCGCCATAACAGCTACCCGAAGATAGCTTGGGTCGACGAAGCAAGTGAGTTAAAGTCCTTGCCCAAGTGCACAACACATTGCCACAGCGGGGATCGAACCCACAACCTTGGGATCATGAGTCGGCAGTAATATCCACTGGACCACATGTGCCATAATAGTCCACCCATCTTCGTATTTAGAAAACTAAATCCTTTGGAGAATGGACCACATGCTTTGGCCATGGCTCAGCCAGGGTGGTGTTGACCTCCATACCAGGATGAACCATCTACACACGCTTTAAAAAAAAACTCGCTTGGATGAATTGGAGCTACCAGTTGCCATAAGTGGTGAAGTTTTATTGCATTCATTTCAAGCTTGTCCTTGCGTGAGAGGAAAGTCTTGCTGTGGGAAAATAGGGGACCCTATGACCTGAGTCACCCTGACCTCTTTTGAGTTGGGTTACCGTCCGGTAGTGCAGATAGATTGATGATTATATTCTCATTGACGGCCAACTATAAGTTCCGTCTTTTGTTTAGACTAAATGGTGCTTAGATCAATGATCATTAGACGGAATGGGTTAAGGCAAAATGGGTTAGACTAAATGGTTATTAGACCCAAATGGTCATTAGACGAAATGTGGGTTTAGACAACATGGGCTTAGACTACATGGTAATTAGACCAAACTAATCCATTAGACGAAAAATGGGGTTTTTCGACAAAATGGGTTTAGACTAAATGGGTAATTAGATCAACTGATCATTAGACGAAATGGGTTTAGACAAAATGGGTTAATTAGACTAAATGGTTATATATCAACTGGTTATTGGACTAAATCGGTTGTAGACCAATGAATGATATTAGGAGAAGTGGAAATTAGACCTATTGGATATTAGCCGAAATGGTTTTTTAGACATAATGGCAATTAGACCATTGGTTATTAGATCCACAAGTGACAATAACTAAGTGGTTATTAGACTAGTCTGCAAATAGACATCTGATTTTAGAGAAACGGTTTTAGACCAAGGTTATTAGACACCGAAATGGAATTAGACGAAGTGATGATAGACCAGCGCAAGTCGCTGAAGCCTGCCATTAACTAAAAACGGGGATCCGTCTGCTCCTTACAGTCCACGGTAAGGTATTTAGCCGACTGACTTTGTTTTCCGTTTGGAGACTTATGGACCCATCTTTTTCCACTTCATGCGGGGACAATTGAATATTTTATTAAAGAACATATACAGATCTGTTGAATTCTTAAAAAGGAATTTTATTATGGGAAAAATAACAGCCAATTTTGGAAAAAAAACAAATAAAGATTTGATGAACGTCACGGCCATGGCGTGGATTTATTATTTTGCTTAGCGGGGAAACACATTCAGTTAAAATGAGTTAGGATCCCTACATTGGAAAAAAACAACAACCGATTATCGTCATCGTACGTCGGTTTTTGAATCAGTCGGGAAAAGGTAAATTGTGTACTGTTTAGACATATTAAAACCGTGTACTTGGAAAAAAAAATAAATAGCAATCTGGGCAGAGGGCCCTTGTACAGACCTGACGCATAACCCCCGCAGACGCGCGGCAAGTGGCTGTAAGCCTCCTATTAACTAACTCAAACGGGGATCCTTCTGCTCATTACAGTCCACGGTAAGGGTATTTAGACGGCTGACTTTGTTTTCAGTTTGTAGAATTATGGACCCACTTTCACATTCATGCGGGGACAATTGAATATTAATTAGTAAGACAATATACAGATGTTGTCGTTTTAAAAAGGAATTGTAAAAGGAATTTTATTATGGGAAATATTAAAAAAAAAACAGCCCAATGTTTTGGAAAAGAAAAAATAAGATTTGATGACGTCACGGCATTTGATTGGTTTATTTTATTTTGTTCGGGGACCCAATGCAGGTAAAAAAATGACGTACGTACCACTACATTGGAAAAAACAAAACGATTATCGTCATCGTCACGTCGCGTTTTTGAATCAGTAGGGGAAAGGGAAATGTGTTTAAGGTTTAGAACGTAATAAACCGTTCTTTTGGAAAATAATAGCACTCTGGGCAGCGGGCCATGTACAGACCTTGATGTAACATAGTCGGATTTATATATATCGGTTCGCCCCAAGAGCAAACTGATACCTGATATCTGACACGTGACCTGGTACCCGACACGTGACACCAAACTAGTCATATCCGTTCAACGTTATAACTACAATACGGCAAAAAAGCAGCAAGCATCTGTTGTATCTCCGGTGTCACAGCGTAATCGATTCAGGAGTGCAATTGGTTTGGGGTGTATAATATTATTAATAGGGCTGTTTTGATTTAGAGTGTATCGGTGCGCTGGCTACAGAGCGCATAGCATTGCGCGTATGTTCAAGGGTATTATGTTGATAGAGATTAATTTTGCAGGGGAAGTTTCTGGAGTTTGTGTACATTCAATACAAAACCAAATTTAAAAGACGTGAAAATTCATCACCTGCAAATCTGGATGTAAACCCAAGTTGAGGGTGTCAAATCGGAACCCAATGTTATGCATGCAAGGTTAAATGTTTCAAATTCATGCGTGAAATGAAACTGCTACTATTACTGTTTCATGGTATCACTAAGGAGCATTATTTTGCATTGATTTGAACTTTTGAAATGTTGAAAAACAATTTCAAGATAATAGCTTTACCCCGATTGTGGTAAGTCCTCATTGAAAAAGTGCACACCACTATGATTGAAACTGCTATTGAAAATATATATATTTATTAATCATTCCCTGGATGGGCCAGAGCACGATAGTGTTGAAAAAAAAAAAAAGCATGTGCGCTTGGCAGGATTCGAACCGGCGACCTTCGTATTACATGCACGACGCCTCTAACCGACTGAGCTATCAGCGGTTCGATAGAAGAGCGATACAGATATCATTATAGGTTTGGTTCGAAAGGGTCTTTACTACGCCTTCAAAGGCATTGAAACTAGTCTTACTACAGTATAGTCTAACTCTTCAAGATCGAACGCACTTTGGACAACGGAGATACAGAATGCTTGCCTGCTTTGCCGGATTGTAGTTATAAACGGTAACGAGGATGACATAGTGTGTGTTGTCACGTGTCAGGTACCAGGGCACGGGGTCAGGTATCAGTTGCTTCTTCGGGGGCGACGAATCCGATATATATAATCCCGACTATGTTAAATCAAGTCTGTACATGGCCCTTGCCCAGAGTGCTATTATTTTTTCCAAAAAAGAAACGGTTTTTTATTATGTCTAAACAGTACAAAATTTACCTTTTCCCTACGGATTCAAAAACCGACGTACGATGACCATAACCGGTTTTTTTCAAAGTAGGGATACGTACGTCATTCCAGACTTACCTGGGAAGGGGTCCCCCGAAGCAAAAATAATAAACCAATCAATGCCGTGAAAGTCATCAAATCTTTAGTTTTTCCAAAAATTGGCTTGTTATTCCCATAATAAATTCCTTTTTTAAGATTCAAAACATCGTATAGTGGTCGGTAATATTAATCATCAATTTTCCCCGCCTGAATGTGAAAAGATGTGGGTCATAAGTCTACAAACGTGAAAAAACAAAGTCAGCCGGCTATCTAAATACCTAAAGGGGACTGTAATTGAGCAGACGGACCCCGTTTTAGTTAATAGCAGGCTTACAGCCCACTTTGCGCGCGGAACCTGCGGGGGTTATCGTCAAGATTGTAAGATGTGAGACTATTATGTAGGTAAAGACTCGTTTCAATGCATTGAAGGCGTAGTAAAGACACCCTTCGAACCTAACACCTAGAGATGATATCTATCGCTCTTCTACCGAAGCTGCTTGATAGCTCAGTCGTTGGTTAGAGCGTCGTGGATGTAATACGAAGGTCGCGTGTTCTAATCCGGCCAAGCGAACATGGGTTTTTTTTTTTCAACACTAATCTGCGCTGGCCATTCTCCAGGGAAGATTAATAAATATATATATTTTCAATGAGTCAAGTCATAGTGTTGGGTACTTTTCAATTGACCCGTCGTTACCAGCATCGGGTAAGCTATTATCTTAAATTGTTTTCAACATGTTCAAATTCAAATCAAGCAAAATAATGATCCTTCGATGCCATGAAACAGTAATAGTAGCAGTGTATGTCACGCCATGAATTTGAACATTAAACCTTGCATGCAATAACATTGGGTTCGAAATTGGACACCCGCAAAGTGGTTACACCAGATTTCAGTTGATAATATTTCAGACTGGGCTTTTAATTTGGTTTTGTATGAATGTACACAAAACTCCAGAAATTCCCCTGAAAAAGTAATCTCTATCACAACATAATACCTTGAACATACGCGCCATGGCAACAGAGCTATGCGCTCTGTCGCCATGCGCACCGATAACAATCTAATATTCCAAACAGCCTCTAGTTATAATTATTATTAAGACCAACACATTGCACTCCTGGAGGACCTCTTGACCTTTTGGGTCACCTGAAACCCCGCTAACAAACGTTCGACTGTCCTCCCTACATTCATGCCAAAGATCAGGCCCATATGTCAAAAAGCATAACGAAATGTCAGACCGGACACCACAGACAGACAGAGAGAAGATCTCTTTTTTAGTAGTATAGATGGGTGATGGGTCATATGATTTTGAAGGACCTCTAAGGGTAAAAGCGACCATCAAACTGGTTTTTGTTTTAAACTGATAAAATAGTGCGAAAAGGCCTGTTAATTCACGGAAAATCCAAATTGGAAAAGAGGGGGATTTAACTCTCATAAGAAGAAGAAGAAATGGAAAAATGAAAAAAAATAAAAAAAATAAAAAAAATAAAAAGTTTTTTTTTAGTCCAAATCATCACTTTTTGATAGATTTCACTTGGTCAAAATTTGAAAATTCATTATTTTAGTACAATTTACAAGTGATGAAGAATTGGTTTCAAATACGCCCTCTTTACGTATGGATTTTAAAAGGTTTCACGTCGTTACCACGCAACTACAATAGCTGTATATATCCGAAACACCGAGCCTTTTTTGGTTCGTGAAATGGGGTCGGAGCACATGTTTTGCTAATGCTTTGGTGCTTGTTTTGATTTAAAGGAATCAAAAGACGTCTTATAAAATTATATTATCACAAAAAAAAAATCGCGCTCTAAATCTTTGTTGAAGACATACAAATTTAGATTTTTTTTTCAAATTTAAAATTTCCCCGTACCGCAGGGGCCAAATTACAGCGTGAGTTGGTCAAATCATAAATATACAAATATATTGGGTTCAGATTACGATGTGTGTACGTTAATGTCATTTATGTTAACCTAATTTAGAAAAAACAATGCTATGTAATAACTATTAGAAACGATAGATGTTGTTAATTCTGCAAAGGAAATATTATTTAAAAAAACACCATCCTATTTTTCAACAAAAGTGGTTACCCCCTGTGACTATAGAATTTAATTAGAACAGACCCGACAATATTTTTTCAACAGCGTAAAATGAACAGTATATAGGTCTAGGAGGCTTAGGACAAAAATAAAATCGAGCTTAAGTAACGGGTTCGAACCCGACTGGTACCAGCAAAAAATAATACTAATAATAATAAAATAAATACATACATACATGCCCAATACTAAAAAAAAAAAATTCACAACCAAGGCCACCATTGAGAAGGAAGATCTCGGAAAGTGTGAACTCCAAAAAGAGCCTCTACGGCGAAGAACCCAATAACTTTACCGTCGTAGAGAGACGGCTCTTAAAATGTTTGGAAACAGTTTTGCATAAAACTTTTCTAATCCTTTTATTATGCATTATATGTATTGAGGTTCAAGATCAAAATTATCCAAAAAAGGAGACAGATACTTACAAAGTTAATTGGAGTCATAGGGTTGTTTTTTCATAAAATGGCAATCACTTTTCATGATACAATCTCTATCCAATTACATTTATTTAACTCAAGCGGAAAAGGAAAATAAGAACATATTCTTAAGGTGGACATTCGATTTTTCCCTCGTCTAAAGAAAATCCTTTTCTTTTTGAATACATAAAGACCGTGTTTTGGCAAATTAATTTCAAGTGTGGAAAACTAAATACAAAGATATAAAATTCGAAAAAATCGGAAATATGCAAATAATAAATAATAATCATAATAAGAAAAATAAAACAAAACAAAACAAAAATGGCCCACTTTGTCTAGGCATTAGAAATATTGGAGACACTCACGTTGTAATTTTGAGAGGCATGCCATTAGGAAGCATTGTCTTTAAAGTAATGGTCTACCATAAAAAAGATTTTTTGATTAATGGTACCAGAGACTTCATATTTGGATATGGTGCCAAATTGTGACGAAAATAGACGATTGCCAAAAACAAAAAATTCCCCAACGGTCATCTCATTGCATAATGATGGCGGCCCTCTTGGATTTTTAGTGTTGTTTTTATCCCGAGGTGGTACTCCTTGACTCCGTGCAAAATCATTTTTTTTATTTTTGTAACCAGAATAAGCCTAAAACACATGAGTTTTGGATTACATAGCCCTTTTTCAAATTTGTTGTCCACATTTGCATTATTTAGGCCCACAAAAAAAAAACCGAAAAAATTGATTTTTCACCAAAAAAATTGATTTTTTTCGGGAAAAAAAAAAAAAAAAGGGATTTTTGTAATTTTCAAGTATAATAAAAAAAATGGAAAAAAAAAGCTATGTTATCCTAAATTTTGTTATAGGACTATTTTCGTTCCAATACAGCTTCGTAATCGTCGTTTTCGTGAGATTATGATACCGGATAATTTGAAATGGACCATTTTTTTAGAAAACAGCATTTGAAGTCAGAAACACTTGTTTTAATTATTAGGCAAATTAGTTCAGGGGTCAACCTCTAAACTGTATTTATTGTAAATGCAAATTGATTTACCCAATTTTTGGTGGTATTTGCGTGCAAAATTGGCTTATGTTTGAAGTTATTAATGTTTTACCTAATAAATTACAAACGTTAAAAATAGCTGCTTGAGAAAACAAGAAAATACATAAGATATTAATAAAAAAAGTTAATTTACAAGAATTGAGTTGGATTTCTGCCTTTGATTGACCATAACTTAGGAACCGCTGCTCCGTTTTGGTGAAATAAAACGCAACAGAAAGATAAATCTAAGCTGCTGTCTTGTAGGTATTAATATTAAAGACCCCAAATAGGATTAAATACTAGGTAGACCTTTATTACATAGGCTACTTCAATCCTAATCTATCGCAGAACGCGATATCCATGAAAGATCTTATGTAGTTTCAGTCCTTTATACTGTCGTTGAGGACTAATTCAGTTCATATATAGACTGATCGATCCTAAGATTCCAAGCTTTGGTATAATACGTTATTTGCCCCAACACCTCCAAAACATATATAGGGTAAACTGGGTAAGTGGGGACACAGGAGAAATATATACAAGTGGGACACAAACTACGTAATTCCCTCAATCAAGAACGAAAAGGTGGCAAAAATGACATGGGATCCAAACAAAAATACAGTTAACAGTTCTGCTTTACATTCAAATAATAAATGGGTTTGTTTATTCGATCCTTGAAAAGTGCTTAAAAGGTCAAAGGTCAATACATTGAACGATTTAGTGCCAAAAACTGCGAATTATTCTTAAATAAGGGTGTTGTTATTGCTAAAAAGCAAAATATGTTTTACTAGAAAAGTGGAAGGAGAAAACATTTAAGTCTATACAATTTAATCTATGTAAAATTAATGTTTTATCAGCAAGTTGCAAAATCCTATAACAAAATTCTGCCAATTAATATGCAAATGAGCGAATTAATTATGCTGCTGTCCCACCTACCCCACACATGAAATTCATTTAGGGTAAGTGGGACATGGATATTAGTGGTACATATTTTTATTTTTGTGTATATTTTTTGAGAGGAAAAAGAAAAATATAAATTATTAGACCATCATGTCATTATATAGCACAAATAATATGATTTAAAAAATACATATTTCTGAAAATATGAATTTTAAGACCAAAAAATGATTATATATTAAAACTAGGTCATTTCTGTACATTAACACGGCCATGTTTTCGGCAGGTTATCGAAAGAGTACGTGAAAATTATGAGCGCAAAAATATATATCATATTTTGTTATTGTTATTGTCATATAAACTTGTATAAAAAAAATGCAAATTTTCTTAGTAAGCTCAAAATAAATGAAATTGTGTTTAAAATGACTCGAAAAAGCAAATGCGCATGACCTAATGGAAAAACTAACTTAATTTTTTGGCCTTACCGCATTTGTGTGTTGTTTTTTAAGGTTTTAAACAGATTTGTAAACCGTTTTCTGTTTTTTGAATGGTCAAGAAAAAGTTGTCGCAAGAATGCAATTAAAATACTTTCCGTGTAGCGAAAAGATTTTTCCACTAAAAAAATATCGCAAAAGCTCTAGGGTTCGTGGACCAGTTGGGAAGGAGACACACCGGTACATTTCCCTAAGAAATTTCAAGATTTCCTGTGTCAGGATTGTAACAGGTTAATCACTCTTTGAGTCAATTCCCTGAACCCAATTTTGATGCATTTCTATGTATGGCTGTCTGATGATTTGGTTGGCTGCTGCACACTGTGCATCCTTGCTATGGCCCTGTCCAGCAGTTCGATTCGTTTTTCCATAATTTATTTATTGTAAAGTGCTACAAATAGATGTAGCAGAAAATATAATGGTTAATATGTCAACCACAATTGAAACTGCTTATTTAATTTTAAACAAATTCATTCACTTAATTAGCTTTAATTCTCAGTGATCTCAAAATGTAACATAGTGGGACCAGTTTTATTCAGGTAGGGGTAAGAGACACATGGTAAGAAGGCATTCACATAAAATGTAAGAGGGGAAACAATAAAAAAGAAAAAGTGAGGGGGGGAGAACCTGAGAAAGGAAAGGAGAAGGGGGGAATAAGGACCATGTACAAAATAGATCGTCCTGAAAAACCAAATAGTATGCTTTTTGCCAATATTGATTCATACCAATAGCTTCCACGCACTAGTAATGGTCCCAAATAGTCACTTGTTTTTTGCCAATTAATTATACTTTTATGCAATTTTGGTGGACTTGAGCATTTGGTGTGTTCTATAAATCATTTTGATGAATGATTGATGGTGAAAATGCGTAAATTTTGTACAGAGAGAACAGACCTGCCCGCTTTCCTAGCATTATATCAGGGAGTCTATATAATTTTATATATCATATGGAGGTTTTAAACCGGATTCAGAAAAAGAAATGCCGTTATCGGGCATAACACCAATGCCATAACAATCTAAAAGAATTCCAATATCATGTTTTAATTTAGAATGAAGATCTTCATAAAGTGTATTTCAGCATAAAGGAAGTCATCTTTCGACCTAATTTAAAGAGCAAGATTTACATACTCTCTAATTTCTTATTAAAATCTATTAGATTTATATTTCAGATCGATTTTTATTACAAATGTAATCTAATACTTAATTGTCCGTATAGCAATCCAATTAGATTAATTTTAATCAAGAAATTTAGAGAGTAACCTTTGCCTGGAGGAATCTTTGTACGAAATACGCCCTTTTTTCTCAGTATATTGTGATGGGACATGTCTTCTAAACTTAGTAAAAGGTGGATTTGCAAACTGGCCGAACATGAAGATGATGTAATTATCCAAACAAAATTCATCTTTGAAAAGAACAATTGACAAAACAAATACTAAAATATGAAAAATCAAAACCCTAAAAGCAGCTCGAGAAGGCAAAAGCCCCAGATTTTGCGAACGGAAACGAGAACATGTTAGGGTTATTTTTTGCCTGAAAATATATGGGTTTTTTTTTTTTGCCTTCAAATGGTTCAAATTTCGGTAAAAAGTCCCGACTTTTTGCCATTATTTTGCAAAAGCAACACACTTTGTCATAATCGCACAAGATCCTTTTTAAGTTAAACGTAAAAATCACACAAAATTATTGGAAATCTTATGCACAAAAGTAAAGTAATGCCAAGAAACAACATAAACAACTTACAGGTAGCTCTAACACTTCTACTTCAACAAATTTTAATAATTCAGTTGGTACAAATTTGAATTCCTGTTACAGTGCATGGTTATTTGCCATTATGTAAATGTTGTGAGTTATAACCTTCTTCTTGTACCAGTGGAAAGTCTAGTCTTGTGGTAAAGTTGGAAATGCAAAAATTTACCAAATTTTAAAAAAGTACTTTGCCATTTTTTTTTTTAAGAATTAAAAAAGGACGATTTAAAAATTTTTTAAGATAACGTAAAAATCACACAATGTTCCATAAATCAACAACAAGATTCTAAATCACAAATTCAATCCTCAAAATTTGTGTAAACTCGCCATGATTTTCCTTTCCTTTTCCAAAGTGCACGATGTATGTTAAATCGCACAAGGATCTGTTAAACACAGGTTCTGTAAATCACACAAATTCGCTGGTAAATTGCACATCAGAGTTTCCATAAAATCGCAACAATTAATCTAATTGTCCCGGTCATAAGAAATTTGTAAAAGTGTACAGGATTCCTTAAATCACATAGAGGGCTTGATTGAGTCTTGGGAAATGAAAAAAAAAATCTTGGAGGAATTTGGGAATTGAATGATTTCACACAGTCATCTCAAATCGCATAAAAATTTCAATAATCACGTTGAAATACATGTAGCGTCGGATTTTCATAGACTGATATTGCGATTTACCACTTTTTTTCCCTGTTTTTCTTTTCCGTTTCCGCATGACATGCAGTGGGGCTTTTTTTAAGCTTTTAGGTATGAATATATGTCTCTAAAATCCTACTTAGAGAGGACAATGTTACAACACGATCTCAAAAATCATATGTAATTCCCCATAAAGTGCATGTTTTTGACTAAATGGCCCAATTTGACATGTTACCTATACCTAAACTGAATGCCAATGTATTTCAAGTATTTTCAGATATATTTAGAGCAAACACAGGATGTTTTAATGTGTAGCTAAAGTTTAAATATTGATTCGGGTTGAGCAACATATTTTTGAGAGAAGTTATTTCATCAAATCACAATAAACACATGATTCTCGGAGGTCGTAGGAAATAGAGAATGTATTATAAAATCAAGGATTTTTGGCTAAAAAAAGATTAAAGTAATCCACCCTAAAGAGTAAACATATTTTAAAATTTGGCAGGGAATAGCTTAGAAATGAAGAATAAGTCTGTAGAATATTTAAGCGAAAAATTTGATAGAAAACAATTATAGTGTCCAAAGATATGAATCGCCATCCCTTACGTGTTGAGTAAGTGTAATTGTTTCCTATTAGGGGGGTAGCTTTGGTCCCTATACTTATGGGGTATATCGTACCTAAACTTGTTACGAACATACTAATCTGATTTTTGACCGATTTGTTTCTCTTTTCGTTGAGCAAATCATATTGCTCTCTATTAGCTTGTTCCCCATCTAATGTGGCTAGTCACTACCAGTTCGCAAAGTTGCGTAGGTACTAAAAACAAAAAATGGGCTAGCTTTCCCGAATAGGTCGTACCGATTAGACCCTAAGTACCCCTGAAAACCTTTACATCCTCATATGTAAGGCCGCTTGTCTCAATGTAAACAAGCAAACCAATTATCCAAAAATTTGGTATACTATAATGTTGACAACACACGGAAAGGCCCCCCCGCAGACACAGATTATGACGAAAATAAGGTCTTTTTCGCGATTCCATGGACGGACCCCTTTCCTAAAATTGATATAAAACTTTGTAAGTAATCTGTCTTTACCTCACTCAAAATCTATTAATATAAAATGGGTATTTAAAGCGGCACTGGACACTTTCACACAAATATGAAATTTCTTCAATTTGCTCTCAATGATTAGTATGGCCATTGGAAGAACAGAGATTTCATTACCATAAAACATAGAAAATTGGGTTCCCCGACAATCAAAACGATAGGTTACATTGTTTGAGGATAAGACACCCAGGTAATTTTAGGCCAACTTTTAAGTTTTTTCAAACTTTAATCAAAAATGTGGTATATTACATGATATTTTTGACTGTACTCATTGATATTAAACCCCAAAGGTTAAAGAGCTCGATGTCAAAGCGGTGCAGAGGTGGGAAACCTTGCTTACGGCGTACGCTGTTCTTGTGTTAACGCAATTTTCGTCGTCGGCTGAATTTAACGTCGCCGGCGAACGTCTAAAGTATAAAATACTTCTGTTTACCCATACGGAAACTGATTTGGTCTTAAATCATTCGGTTGAGGGGCTTTGTATAACAAGACCTGACAAACATTGCAAACATATCGATTTTTGAAAAATATTGAGGGCGCACTATTTTTCAAATGTGCCAGTGTCTTGAATATGCGGAACTCGAGATAAGATCCAGTAACTTTGTTTGTAACTCAAATAGGTTAAAAAGAAAATTGTGACATAATTTTACCAATTTTAAACTAAAATACTTACAAATTCAAAGACCTCGTGGCTTTTATCTTCCTGACTGCTGTGTAAAAAACATGAAATCAAATTCTACAGAGAGAAGTCATACCAATCCAATTTAGTGGAGATCGGGGATTTCTCCCCGTTTTCAATTTAACCAAACAGGGATTTCTTTGCACTTTTGCATTAAACACACCTGCTAAAGTTTTACAGGCTCTCCCGGACAACATATGAAATAGTAGATCTATAAACAACAATGATGCTACTTCCGAAAAAGTGTGGTGATTTGGTTATTTTCTTAGAGAAAATCCTAATTTTCCTTAATTTTTAGCCAAAAAAGACCTTTCCACCAAAACCCCAATTTAATACACCTTTTACAAAAAGTGCATTCTTGTGTTCATGCAATCTATAAAAATAAAGATCTATGATTACCAAATACCAACCACATAGGTTTTTGGCTTTAAAAATAAAAAATAATGATTTTTCTTAATTTTAGCCAAAAATCGAGTTTTTTGGCAAAAAAACCCCTGCCAACATTTTTTTTTTTTTTTACAAGAAACATCATTTTCGTAAATTATAAAATTATCTATGCATTCGAAAAAGGGGTGGTATTTTGTTGTACCGAGGGGAGGGGTTCTATGCAATTTGCAATCCTGACCGCTCCACTAAAATAATTGAGTCATAAGGTTGTTTTTTTCATACAATATGGCATCACTTACATGATACATCTCTATCCACTTACATTTCTTCTAACTAAGCGAAGGAAAGATAATAATATTATAGTAAGGTGACATTATGATTTTCCCTAGTTACTTAAGAAAATACCTTTTTGAATACATAAAGACCGTGTTTTGGCAAATTAATTTCAGTGTGACTTAATACAAAGATAAAAATTCGAAAAATCGAAATATGCAAATAAATACTATATAAGAAAAATCAAACAAAAACAAAAAAATGGCCGCCACTTTTCTGGAGCATTGAAAATTTATTGGAGGACATCTCACGTGTAAATTTTGAGAGCATGTATAGAAGCATGTCGTTTAAAGTAATGGTTCTACCATAAAAATGATTTTTTTAGTAATGTCCCAGAGACTTCAGATTGGATATGTTGACACTTGATGACGAAACTAGACGATTGCAAAAAACAAAAATTCCAAGGTCATCTCATTTGCATAATAATGGCGGCCATCTTGGATTTTTAGTGTTTTTATTACCTGAGGTAATCCTGTCCCCAAGCAAAATTATTTTTTTTATATTTGTTTGTAACCAGAACATAAGCTAACCACATGAATTGTGTGATAATAGGTAGACCCATTACCTTAATTACATAGGTACTTCAACCCTAATCTATCGGCAATCGCGATATACCACTGGACAGATCTTATCTAGTTGCATAGGGCCTTATACTGTCGTTGAGGAATAATTCGTTCATATCTATACTGGCGATTCCTTAGATTCCAAGCTTTGTTTTATAACGTTATTTGCCCCAAAACACCTCCAAACCTATCGGGTAAAACTGGGGTAAGTGGGACACAGGATAAGTGGGACAAAATACATAATTCCCTCAATCAAGAACAAAATTTGGCCAATATGACAGTGTGTCCAACAAAAATATACGTAAACATGTTCTGCTTTACATTCAAACCAAAAATGGGTTTATCGATCTTTGAAAAAGTGCTTAAAAGGTCAAAGGTCAATAATGGCCGCGATTAGTGCCAAAATCTGCGAATTATTCTTATGAAGGGTGTTACTGCTAAAAATGCCAAAATATTTTTACTGAAAAAGTAGAGACAAAGTGTAAGTCTATTACATTTAATCTATGATAAAATTAATGTTTTATCAAGCAAGTTGCAAAAAATTATAACAAAATTCTGCCAAGTAATATGCCACATGTGCTATTAATTCTGCTGCTGTCCCACTTACCCCACATTGAAATTTCACTTAGGAGTGGGCCAGGCTATTAGCGGTACTTAGGTTATGGTGGGAGGAGTGGGGGGTTATATTTTTTTGGAGAGCAAAAAATATAAATTATAAGACCATAATGTCATTATAATACACAAATAATATGATAAAAATACATATTTTCTGAAAATATGAATTTTAAGACCAAAAAATGATAAAATAGGCAATTTCTGTACATTAAACGACATGTTTTCGGCAGGTTATTCGAAGTACGTGAAAATTATGAGCGCAAAAATATAATATCTTTATTTTGTTATTGTTATGTCATATAACGTGTTCTGAAAAAAACTTTAAATTATTAACAGCAGTTTATATATATATTCTTTTCGTGATATATTTACTCCGTAATTGCATAAATTACCCAAAGTACGTGTCCCACTTACCCCAATG
Source organism: Ophioderma brevispina (assembly GCA_023653785.1). Taxonomy (NCBI): domain Eukaryota; kingdom Metazoa; phylum Echinodermata; class Ophiuroidea; order Amphilepidida; family Ophiodermatidae; genus Ophioderma; species Ophioderma brevispina. The sequence goes on along the minus strand of JAMKCH010024343.1, from coordinate 1,933 downwards.
TGGGAATTATAAATGGGGGAAATGGGGCAGTTCTAATTAGCGCGTTTTCTAATTAATATGCATGTGGTACATATACACAGAGTAGTTAAACAAATTCCTCATGACCCACAGTTGATATTAAAAGTAAATGTTTTTCAGAAAAACCTACCATGTCTTTGTTTCGAACCAATTTAGGCTTAAGTGTCCCACTTACCCCATTTTACCCTAGGTACTTTGCTCAAAATCACCATGGGTGTGTTTTCTTGCAAGATCTACGTGTATTGTGTAAGCATAAAATGTGTAATTTTGACCAAGGCACTGTGGTAATAGTTTGCAACTAGTGCATGCCCCATTTGTAACCTTTGACTTTTGACTTCAGATTTGTTCTATGCTCAGGTCAACGATCCTTTTGAGGATACACACAACCATTGCACGCGCAATAGACTTTGTGTGTAAAATAATAGTAAAATAATGGCTATAGGCCCTAACTCGATCAGTACCTTTCGTTTTGGAAAATACGGATTATATGAATAAACAGAGTAGAAATTTCTCTACAACATATCAAAATTTGACGATAACATTTAGGTTTAGATTTTTAGATATTTACTGATTTTTATAGATGCCGTACTTTCACGGGTTCACTTCCGACTCTTAGCCTCGCACGCACCTTGTGTGTTTATACGCCGATCACACTTAGATTTCATTCAAATTTCGATGTTTTTTTTTTTCAAAATTGTCAGTACACATTCAATCTTGTCTGCTAAAATAAAATTTGGTCAACAAAATCACAGAATTACTAAGAATATCTCACAATTTAGACCAAAAGAGGTACTACAGTCGTGATAAACCTCGGACTGATATAGGCTGTGTCCACTCTAATAGTGGTATGTACCCTTGACCAAATTTGGTGCACATTCAAAGGGCATTTCTACGGAAATTGACCTCTAGATGACCTTTGACCTTTTGGGTCACACTGAAACCCGATAACAAACGTTAGACTCTCCTCCCCTACCTTCATGCCAAATATCAGCCCCATATGTCAAAGCATAACGAAATGCCAGACCGGACAGACAGACAGACAGATCTCATTTTTTAGTAGTATAGATGGGATGGTCATATGATTGAGGGTACTCTAAGGGTAAAAGCGACCATCAAACTGGTTTTAAACTGTAAAATAGTGCGAAAAGGCCTGTTAATTCACGGAACATCAAATTTGAAAAGAGGGATTTAACTCTCATAAGAAGAAATGTGAAACCACAAAGCAAACACAGCGAAAGCTTAAGGTTTTTTTTTTAGTTCAAAATCATAACTTTTGATATGATTTCACTGGTCAAATTTGAAATTCATATTTTAGTACCAATTTCACAGTTGATGAAGATTGGTTTCAAATAGGCCCTCTTTACGTTATGGATTAAAGTGTTTCACGTCGTTACCACACAACTACAATATATGTACTATATAGAAACACCGAGCTTTTTTGGTTGTGAAATGTGTTTGGAGCACATGTTTTGCTAATGCTTTGGTGCTTGTTTTGATGTAAGGAATTCAAAAGACGTATTATAAAGATATATTATCACAAAAATCGCGCTTTAAATGCTTTGTTGAATAAAACAATTTAGATTTTTTTTTTTCAATTTAAAATTCCCCCGTACCGCAGGGGCCAAATTACAGCGTGAGTTGGGTCATAATAATACAAATATATTGGGTTCAGATTTACGTGTGTGTACGTTACAGTGGTCATTTTATGTTAATAATTTAGAAAATATACCACGCTATGTTAATAATATTAGAAACGATAGATGTTGTTGAAATTCTGCAAGAAATATTATTTAAACAAAATATCATAATTTTAAGATTTCTTAAAAAAGTGGTACCCCCTGTGACTATAGAATTTAAATAGAACGACCCGACAATATTTTTTCAACAGCGTAAAATGACAAATATATAGGTCTAG